>PYAF01002136.1:1423466-1448511 GCA_007407185.1 Glycine tomentella | reverse complement strand
AAGTGTACGTATAACTAAAGCAAATTTTGTCCAAAAAAATTGGTCAATACTATATACCAATTTTGGTCCTAATTATAAAACAAGTTCATTTGGTCTCTGATTTTATTGAAATACATGTTTATTAGTCTCTGTTGTTAGTTTTACCAAGTGATAACCACATAGCATAATTAATCAGATTATTTATGCCAGGTGTAAATAATCTATACTTGTTATGTTAAACTAATTACAAAGATTGAAAACATATACTTTCAAGCAAGAAAAGAATATAATACCTTGTATTATTATTAGAGGGGCGATGATATCTTACCTTCAAGAGAATGGCATCAGCAGAAGGAATTGACTCAAACATGTCCCCTCCAACATATTTCAAGTTCTCACTTCCTTGTAAAGTAGAAACAACATGTGGAAGATCAAACACCGTACACTCTAGTTGTGGGAATGATTTGGCAATAGCCATTGCCATAGTACCTGTGCCACCCCCGACATCAACAAGTGACTCCAATCCATTGAACACTCCTTTGCACCTCTCAATCACCACATTGGCAACCAATTGAGTGTCACTTGCCATAGCATCATTAAAAAGGTCGTTAAGCCTTGGGTCACGGTCAGCATAATCCCAAATTTTCATCCCATGTGCTGTTTGAAATGGCGAGGGATCATCATTTTTGAACCATGTTGGTAATTGAAGCCATGGCTGTGTCAAAGTTGGATCAAGCATTGCATGCAAGAAAGGTACCATACTTAAGGGGTTGTCCTTAAGTAGTAGAATAGATGCATCGGTCAACACATAACCCATTTCTAGCTCATTCTCGTTGACCTTGTGTTGAGAGAAGAAGCCAGAATGGGTCAAAATTCGCATCAAGCGATATATGCAATTGGCTTTGGAAGGGTGAATTGATAGTGAAGTAGTGAGTTTTGAGAGTGGCATGGGTTGACCATACTTGTGTATGATATCAGGTATGTCCAACTCAATTGCACATTTGAGGGACATGGAATTTATGAAGCTGAAAATGTGATTCCAAACATGGGTTTGAGCTCCGAGTAGTTTTGAGACACGCTCTTCTCCGTGGGCTTCCATAATTTCTCTGCTTTAAGGTAAGTATGCTGTTTTACTTGGATGAAACCTAAAATTAGTTTGGGTCTATTTATAGGGTAAGCTTGCTGGTGTGCTATATGAATACAAAGGTTGTACAAGAACATAACTTTATCACGTAAAAGTTAAATCCATTGAATCAATATTAATATATGTTGATTAATTCTTAGCGTGATTAAAATGCCAATTAGTACGTCCTTATCCTCCGTTTCTTAAAGTATATTATATATTTCATGTTTTTCAGGTGTGTAGTTCAATTTGTGCGATAAACATATTAAAGTTACTGTGCTCATAAATATTAATTAATTCAATCTTACGTGGATGCCGATTAACTCAATATATTATTTAAATGGCAATCCTTTTCAAGGTCTGAGGCATGCCACACACATTTTCATCATTGGAAAATTTCCATAAAATATTACAGTTAATTAATTTGCATATATATAATATTGAGTAAATTTATAATTTGGCCAATCAAATATATTACTTTTTTTTAGTGAAAAGTACTTTTTTTACAGCATCAACTATATCACTTAAAGTTAATAACTTTAATTAGTGCGTAAGATGACTTATGGCATAACGAATGTCGGTTCAACTATATTTAATTTAGATATTAAAGACCTATTTGGATACTTTTGTATAATAATTTACAGGGAAGAGAAAAAAATAGGTTGAAGGGAGAAGGACGGAAGAAGAGACATCATCAACTCAAGTCTCTTAGCTAATAAAAATTAATAAATTCAAAGTTAACATTGATCTTTTAAAAAATTAAATTTTAACTTGTACAGTTAAACTTTTAAAAAAGTTTAATAAGGGAGCTTCAATAATTTTAAAATTTTCTCATTTTTACATCAGTGTTGTGTTATAATGACGTTCCATTCCATCTTATAAGTTTTCTAAATAATGATCTTGAATGCAGAATAACATCGAATACGACATTAATTATCGCGTAAAATGAGAAATCCGTAATTAAGATGAAGATGCCAAGAACTGTTTTTATACCTGCAAGTGTTTCACAGTTTTCAGGTGCACAATGTACATAGTTAACGTTGATGTATTAATTTTTTTATGTGTGAGAATCGAAGATAATATTTGTAATAATTAATTAATTTAATCAGACATATAGACAAGAGCTGACAAATAGTAGTTTGAGGCCTCCAATCAAAGTTAAGGAATGCGCTTAAAATAAACTTGACTAAAACAATGGTTTGATTAGTTATATTTAATTTAAAATAGAGTGGGTTTATGAAGTGTGTCAATTAAATTCTGAATTGTGTTGTAAACTTAATATACTTTATGAGAATTTCAAATTTAATGATTCAAATGATAAAACTTAATTTTCGCATGTAGTTAATTATTAAATATAATTTCAGAATTTTTTACGCAAATTTAAATACAACAAATTTATGCCAAATAAATGTTTTCAATCTTTATAATTAATTTGACATAGCAAATATAGATTATTGACACGTGACATAATTAATTATGCTATGCGGTTATCACTTGGTAAAACTAACAACAGAGACTAAACATGTATTTTAATAAAATCAGGACCAAATGAACTTGTTTTATAACCACAACATCATTTACAATTTTATTCATGAATAACAAATATATTGTATCTCATTAGTTTAAAACACAAATTTTTTTGAAAACCAGCATACAACTGGAACTTACATACATCTCCATAATTGAATTCCTTAACTATGGTATCAAAAGCTGTATACAATCAATAAACTCTCACCACCTATCTATATTCCTATGTTAACTCCTTGCAGCGTCGTTTTAAAATCTCTCAAGTTCACGTGTTTTAGTCCAGATGCATAGCTCTATATACCAAATCGAAGATAATTTAGTATAGATTTCAAAGACAAGGTTAATATCAATATTCGGGATCACATACCTACTCAAATTTAAAAGGAGCTAAAATAGTATTTTTGAAGTCTACATGAAAGAGACATCATTTTGAAATTCATATCATGCTAATGTGTCTGGGTTCCGTGAAAGTCACGAAAATGACATCAATTTTATAAAAAAGAAACTTTTACAATGTCTCATTTTCAAAGGTCTTTCAAAGAAAGTGTAAAAATATCCAATGCTAGTACCCAAATCAAAAGAGATACTAAGAAAAGCTTAAACTAACAAGGAGACGACAAAGATATCATGGTTACCTCGAAGAAACCATGAAAGGAGGATTGAAGGCTCTATTCTTTAATGAATCCTCAAGTTAAGTTTTGAAGATTTCGTTTCGATTAAAGTGTTTCTCTTTGTGTTGTGGTCCGGTGGTAAGCAACGACGACTAGTGGCGGTCACCGGTGGTCGTGGATAGTGGAGAAGAAGGGTTAGGGCTTTGGGTGAAGGTTTAGAGAGAGAGGGTTAAAAAACACGTAATTTGGCACTGGCGAATGTATTTATAGATTGCAGATTTCGCTTAACAAGCTCGTCTCGCTAAACGCAATCTTCTCTTTATCTGGAATTGCGCTTAGCTCACTGATTGTGCTTATAGGAACATCAAAAGTTATTATTTTACAAATCTCAACGGTCAAAAAATGCAGAGTTTGGTTCTAAACCCATAGTCCAAATTTGAAGACAATCCAACGGTTAATGAGTCTAATATCATGGTTTTATCGAAACGGGTTTTGGATCAAACTATAAATCATACATTTTTAACAAAGATCAAACAAACTACACAAAAACTATCATTCACACCAAACAATTACACAAGAATAATTTATACAACACTTTAAATAATTTAAATTAATCAAATAATTAAATATACACAAGAAATAAATCAAATTAACATTTGCCACGAAATTTCAGGGTGTTAATGAAGGTAGATAAGGGTTGAGATATTCACGAAACATTATTCTACAATTGGTACACTACAGGCCATAAACATGATATATATATATATATATATATATATATATATGTATAATTGATTTTCAATATATAAGAACTTAATTAGTTATTGGCATATTAATTTTCGAGCACCAATTACTGACATACATTAATTCAACGGTTTTAACTTTGACTTGATAAATTAAGTTGTGTTCTTATACTGTGCCTTTAAGATGTTCATAGCACACCAGCTTGCAATATAAATAACCCCAAGTAATTTGAGGTTTCATAGAAGTGAAACCACATATCTAAAGCTCTAGTAGTTAAGGAAGAAAAAATTATGGAACCCCAAAGTGAAGAGCGTGCCTAAAAAATTATGGAAATTTTCCAATGATGAAAATGTGTGTGGCATGCCTCAGCCTTGAAAAGGATTGCCACTTAAATTATATATTGAGTTAACCGGCATCGACGTAAGATTGAATTAATTAATATTTATGAGCACAGTAACTTTAATATGTTTATCGCACAAATTGAACTACACACCTGAAAAACATGAAATATATAATATACTTCAAGAAACGGAGGATAAGAGCGTACTTATTGGCATTTTAATCACGCTAAGTATTAACATATATTAATATTGATTCAATGGATTTAACTTTTACGTGATAAAGTTATGTTCTTGTACAACGTACCTTTGTATTCATATAGCACACCAGAAAGCTTACCCTATAAATTAGACCCAAACTAATTTTAGGTTTCATCGAAGTAAAACAACATATCTAGTAAAACAGCATACTTCACTATCAATCCACCCTTCCAAAGCCAATTGCATATATCGCTTGATGAGAATTTTGACCCATTCTGGCTTCTTCTCTCAACACAAGGTCAACGAGAATGAGCTAGAAATGGGTTATGTGTTGACCGATGCATCTATTCTACTACTTAAAGACAACCCCTTAAGTATGGTACCTTTCTTGCATGCAATGCTTGATCCAACTTTGACACAGCCATGGCTTCAGTTACCAACATGGTAATTTTTTGTAAATTTTTTGAAAACTTTTAATTATTTACAAAAGTATCATGGCATTTTTAAAGATAACGACTTTGTAAAATCATCTTAAAAATAGTGTTGTAGAAGAGTGTTTTTATAGTAGTGATTGCATAATAAAATATCTTATAAATTACCCTCCATGACATAATAAAATACAAATTAAAATAATATATTTTTGCTGTGAACCCACCTGGGCTAGAGACAGACATTATTGCTACTATATATTATAGATTACACTCCAAGAAAAAATAAAATACAAAATAATCAGAGGACCTTTACTGATGATAGAGTGCTGGGACATTATTGCAACTATATATTATTTTTTGGTTTGTGAAAGGGAGAACGAGCCTTTATTGATGATAGTGCTGGTCCTTCTCCTATATACCACATTTCATAAGAAGTTGTTATGGGTAAATCTCAATGAGAGACCTTAAACCCAACACTGGAGTTATCTTGTAGTCACTGAAACCAGCAGAGAAAATCAGTTTGGCCCATTCTTTCTCGGTTCTCTCTTTTCCAGGATACAGCACCATCACAACCATATCAATGAAGAGCTGTGTTTCAATTGATTCATGATCTCCCTTTTCATTCTCCACCACCATGTCTATGATAATCACCTTGCTCTTTATTGCCTCCTTGCATTTCTTCAGTATTTTCACACACTGCTCATCATTCCAGTCATGCAATATCCACTGCAAGCATGTTATGCATTCAAAGGAACAGTAAATGATCTAAATCACTGAAAGGTGTTGAATTTTTTTCTTATTTAGGGGGTAGTAGAAAAAGGAGTATAAGTGTACGTATAACTGAAGCAAATTTTGTCCAAAAAATTGTTCAATACTATATACCAATTTTGGTCCTAATTATAAAACAAGTTCATTTGGTCCCTGATTTTATTGAAATACATGCTTATTAGTCTCTGTTGTTAGTTTTGCCAAGTGATAACCACATAGCATAATTAATCAGATTAATTATGCCAGGTGTAAATAATCTATATTTGCTATGTCAAACTAATTACAAAGATTGAAAACATATACTTTCAAGCAAGAAAAGAATATAATAACTTGTATTATTATTGGAGGGGCGATAATATCTTACCTTCAAGAGAATGGCATCAGCAGAAGGAATTGACTCAAACATGTCCCCTCCAACATATTTCAAGTTCTCACTTCCTTGTAAAGTAGAAACAACATGTGGAAGATCAAACACCGTACACTCTAGTTGTGGGAATGATTTGGCAATAGCCATTGCCATAGTACCTGTGCCACCCCCGACATCAACAAGTGACTCCAATCCATTGAACACTCCTTTGCACCTCTCAATCACCACATTGGCAACCAATTGAGTGTCACTTGCCATAGCATCATTAAAAAGTTCGTTAAGCCTTGGGTCACGGTCAGCATAATCCCAAATTTTCATCCCATGTGCTGTTTGAAATGGCGAGGGATCTTCATTTTTGAACCATGTTGGTAATTGAAGCCATGGCTGTGTCAAAGTTGGATCAAGCATTGCATGCAAGAAAGGTACCATACTTAAGGGGTTGTCCTTAAGTAGTAGAATAGATGCATCGGTCAACACATAACCCATTTCTAGCTCATTCTCTTTGACCTTGTGTTGAGGGAAGAAGCCAGAATGGGTCAAAATTCGCATCAAGCGATATATGCAATTGGCTTTGGAAGGGTGAATTGATAGTGAAGTAGTGAGTTTTGAGAGTGGCATGGGTTGACCATACTTGTGTATGATATCAGGTATGTCCAACTCAATTGCACATTTGAGGGACATGGAATTTATGAAGCTGAAAATGTGATTCCAAACATGGGTTTGAGCTCCAAGTAGTTTTGAGACACGCTCTTCTCCGTGGGCTTCCATAATTTCTCTGCTTTAAGGTAAGTATGCTGTTTTACTAGATATGTTGTTTTACTTCGATGAAACCTAAAATTAGTTTGGGTCTATTTATAGGGTAAGCTTGCTGGTGTGCTATATGTATACAAAGGTTGTACAAGAACATAACTTTATCACGTAAAAGTTCAATCCATTGAATTTGATTAATACTTAGCGTGATTAAAATGCCACTAAGTACGTTCTTATCCTCCGCTTCTTAAAGTATATTATATATTTCATGTTTTTCAGGTGTGTGGTTCAATTTATGCGATAAACATATTAAAGTTACTGTGCTCATAAATATTAATTAATTCAATCTTACTTCGATGCCGATTAACTCAATATATAATTTAAATGGCAATCCTTTTCAAGGTCTGAGGCATGCCACACACATTTTCATCATTGGAAAATTTCTATAAAAGATTACAGTTAATTAATTTGCATATATATAATATTATTATTGAGTCAATTTACAATTTGGCCAATCAACTATATTACTTTTTTTTGTGAAAACTACTTTTTTTACAGCATCAATTATATTACTTAAAGTTAATAACTTTAATTAGTGCGTAAGATGACTTATGGCATAATGAATGTCTGTTCAACTATATTTAATTTAGATATTAAAGACCTATTTGGATACTTTTGTATAATAATTTATAGGGAAGAGAAAAAAATAGGTTGAAGGGAGAAGGAGGGAAGAAGAGAGATCATCAACTCAAATCTCTTAGCTAACAAAAAGTAATAAATTCAAAGTTAACATTGATCTTTTAAAAAAAATTAATTTTAACTTGTACAGTTAAACTTTTAAAAAAGTTTAACAAGGGAGCTTCAATAATTTTAAGATTTTCTCAGTTTTACATCAGTGTTGTGTTACAATGACATTCCTTTCCATCTTATAAGTTTTCTAAATAATGATCTTGAATGCAGAATAACATCGAATACAACATTAATTATCGCGTAAAATAAGAAATCCGTAATTAAGATGAAGATGCCAAGAACTGTTTTTATACCTGCAAGTGTTTCACATTTTTCAGGTGCACAATGTACATAGTTAACGTTGATGTATTAATTTTTTTATGTGTGAGAATCGAAGATAATATTTGTAATAATTAATTGATTTAATCAGACATATAGACAAGAGCTGACAAATAGTAGTTTGAGGCATCCAATCAAAGTTAAGGTATGCGCTTAAAATAAACTGGACTAAAACAATGGTTTGATTAATTATATTTTATAGTTTTCATAATGTTATGTCATTATAACAAAACAAAGAAAAAATAAGTAAAGTTCACTTTCAGTCATGGTTTATCTTCATTCATGCAGAAGAATATATTAGAGGAAAGAAGAAAAAATAGACATTAGCCTTTAACAGTAAAAAAGACTAAAGATGAAAAGATAAAAAATAATAATGTAACGGACAATTTAGTCCATGCAAAAAATACTAACATATTAATAGAGATAATTATTTTTTATAGAATTGATTTTACTTTTTTAAACTTTTAAGTATTAAATTTTATTTTTTTATATTTTAGGAATAAATTTATCTCGGTACGGTCCTACACTTTCAAAGATAAAAAATAGATATTTATCCTTTTATTATATATTTCAAACGTTCTTATATAAACTACTATTTTTTCTCTTTAAAGACAACTCACTATATATTTCATTTTTGTGATCTTGTCCTTATTAGGCCTTAATTACTAGTTCAATAAGCGAGACACTCTTTTTATTCGTTTGTAATCTTGTCTGCTTTTTTTTTTCATACTAATTTATATACCTCCAATCTCAAAAAATTTAATTGAAGATAATTACCTTAAAAGAGATAATTACCAAGGACCATTTATATACTTTGATCTCTAGCTCTCTCTTTACCTGGTGAAATTTATAGAAGTTATCAAAATTTTGTGGATGTTATGTCATATTTAATAATTTTTTTTTAATTTTATAAATTTTAATTAATTAAAAAAAATGTTTGAAAAAGTATCTCTCTAGCACTCATGTTTTAACAAATATAAGGGACTAATTAAATTGGGTATCTTTGAAAAATAAGAGACTAAATTGAGTACGCAAAGAACACATTGAAATATTTCTTTTACAAATAAGTGACTTAAAAAAAATTACTAAAAAGGAACTGAATTGAATAAAATAAATAAATAGATAATTTTTTTGTAAAAATATTATCAATAATTTAGCCTTTTCTTTTTTTTTGCTTTGCCGGTGCTTTTGCATTGGTTTGTCCCCGATTCCCACTAACCGTCAGCCGCTCCGACCCACAACCTAAAGTAAAGAGAGCATCATCAATGTGGGCCAACGTTTAAATTTTATGAATCCAAAGAACAATCATGTGGCACATTAATAACAGTACCATATAATGTGTATATTAATATATTTTTAATGCGTGTGTGCACAGTAATATATGTTGATTAATTCTTAGCGTGATTAAAATGCCACTTAGTACGTCCTTATCCTCCGTTTCTTAAAGTATATTATATATTTCATGTTTTTCAGGTGTGTGGTTCAATTTATGCGATAAACATATTAAAGTTACTGTGCTCATAAATATTAATTAATTCAATCTTACGTCGATGCCGATTAACTCAATATATAATTTAAATGGCAATCCTTTTCAAGGTCTGAGGCATGCCACACACATTTTCATCATTGGAAAATTTCCATAATTTTTTAGGCACGCTCTTCACTTTGGGGTTCCATAATTTTTTCTTCCCTAGCTACTAGAGCTTTAGATATGTGGTTTCACTTCTATGAAACCTCAAATTACTTGGGTTATTTATATTGCAAGCTGGTGTGCTATGAACATCTTAAAGGCACAGTATAAGAACACAACTTTATCAAGTCAAAGTTAAAACCGTTGAATTAATGTATGTCAGTAATTGGTACTCGAAAATTAATATGCCAAGAACTAAGGTCTTATATATTGAAAATCAATTATATATATATATATATATTGTTGAAGATATTTAATAATATATATTAAATATTAATATGTTCATATACAAGTTCAATAAATTATTGTATGGTTATATGGGTTTATATGGGATGAAGTCGAATAACTTATTATATTATTAGGATTTTCCCTAAGCTAGAGGTAACACTGTTGAACATTCCAAATTTAATGTCTCTTGGTGTAATACTTTAAGCACCCAACACTAAACCATTCTCTCTCAAACCTCCTTACCTCCAACAATCTTGAAGTATTAGCTTCGTGTATCGGATTTGAGCAAGTAAGATGTTGTTTTGAAGATCTCATCGAGAGGAACTCAAGGGTGTGATCACTTTCGTGTTTCGACGGAAGGATTGATCGGGATCTGAGATTGAAAACCTTGCAGCCGCAACTTTTGAGGCCAGATCTTGGAAATTCAGCCAATTTCGTGAGTTAAAACCTTGTGAGTTTTGTTCTACTCGTCGAGAGGATCGTTTTGAGTGGTCATTTGCGAAAAACAGATGTCAAACGAAGGAGCTATAGCCATTTGAAATTTCTACAATTTTCCGGCGACTGATTCGTCTTCTCCGACGAACTTTCCAGCAACTTCGTCTTATCCGACGATTAGTTCATCTTCTTCGGCGAACTTTCCGGCAACTGGTTAGTCTTCTCCGGCAAACGACGACTTTCCGGCAAACTTTTTCGGCGATTTTTCATCAAGTCTCCGGCACCCAAAAGTCATTGTTCCTAAGGTTTTTGGACGTTCCAAACTCATTTTTGGGATCAAATTTGACAAATTTCACCTTTACATTGTTGTTTTGAAAAGTTAAAAGGTTTGATATACTTTGGAGGATTTTAAGGTGCACTCTTTCTAACTCTTTTACTTTGATTAAAAATGGCAAAACATAACTCTCATGATATCATAAAGCTAAAATCCTTTGATGTCACTGAATTTCATGGTTAGAAATTTCATGTTCAGTTTGGCATAAAGGAACATGATATATTCTATACTGTATTAAGTGATTTTGCATCTACTGTTGAAAATGTGGATGAATATCAATGGATTAAAGATGAAGATTTTTGTAGAAATTACTTGTTAAACTCTTTAAATCCTCGTTTAGCTATGGCTTATAGTGAGTATAAGACTGCAAAGGAGATATGAGATCACTTAAACAGTCAGTTTCAAAAACAAGAGAGGCTTTCTAAGACTCTTCTAGCAGAGAAGTTCTTTGACTTTAAGTTCAATATGAACTCGAGCATCACTTCTCAATTAATTGAACTTGAGAATATGAGGAACAAGCTAAAAGAGGACAAGTCTGATAATCTCTTTGTTGGTGTTGTGTTGAGTAAGCTACCTGCTGAATGAAATTCTTTTAAGATTGACATGCACAGACTAAAAGAACAGATGAGACTGGACGAATTAAAAAGGTACATTCATATTGAAGATCAAAACATTTGTAGGAAGAGTTTGGAACAAGTAGGATAACAAAAGTCAATTGTCAACTTAGTTTCACATTCCTATAAATATCAGAAAAAGTCCAAGCCACCAAAAGGTGAATCCTCTTCACAGTTAGATGTCAAAAAGACTGACTTCAAGAAGAAGAAGAAGAAAAAGAAGGGCAAGTGCCATAACTGTAATATCACAAAATTTAAGCAAGGTATTTTGGGTGATATTTGTGTAATTAAACGGATTTACGAAAGGACGGTTTGGTCTTTGTTGAAGGCATGGGTGTAATCAATATTTATTGGGTGCAGTTAGTAATTGTTGGGTGTAGTTAGAAATTATGGGGTGTAGTTAGTAATTGCTGGGTGCAGTTAGTAATTACTGTAACTGTAGCTTCACGGATGGGTACTGTAGCTTCACGGACGGGTACTGTAGATTCACGGACGGGTACTGTAGCTTCACGGGCGGGTTATTGTAGCTTCACGGACGGGTTACTGTAGCTATTACTGTAGCGCCGCGGACCGATTACTGTAGCAATTTACTGTAGCGCCGCGGACCGATTACTGTAGCTATTACTGAAAGTCCTGTGGGACGGTGCTCCCGTTGTGGATGACTCCCCAGGCCAGAGAAAGTCCTGTGGGACGGTGCTCCCGTTGTGGATGACTCCCCAGGCAGAGGAAGTCCTGAAGGATGGTGCTCCCTGTGTGGATTGACTCCTCAGGCACGTGTTGTGGAAGTCCTGGAGGTGATTGCCCATTTATGGATGTTCTTGCCAGGCATGAGATGGATATGTTGTATCTCTAAGAGAGGGCTTCCCGCGGGGATGAGAGCCTAGAGCCTCTTAGATGAGCCATATCTGGATCCTTGAAGTCCTGAGTGGATAGATTCCTCAGGCAATGTGTATGTGAAGTCCTGAGTCGAGATGCTCCTCAGGCAATGTGTGTATATTAAGTCCTGAGTTGACGGATTCCTCAGGCAATGCTTGATGCAGAGGATGAGGCGAGGCCTCTCTGATATGAGAAGTGTCCTAGGGTGGACACTATGTTATAGTACATCTGTTAGATGATTGGAGAGCCAGCAGGATATGCTGATGCCATGTTTATGGCTTGACTCTATGAGATGTATGTGAGACGTCTGAGGTGGCTTGAGAGCCAGTATGAGGTGGGAGACCTCTAATGCTGAGAGCATCCAGTCAGTACCCAGAGAGCTGGGAAATGTGTGACGGCCAAAGGGATGCCCTAGGCCTGGTTATGTTTGTTATATGTGTTATGCTTGATGGTGAGCCAGGGTAAGGGAGGATCTCCCAGAACCCTGAGCTTACTGAGACGTTTGTCTCACCCTGTGTGGGGTTGTGGTTTTCAGGTGCTTCTTCTGGAGCAGAGGAGCGACCTCAGGGCAGGAGGCCCTAGCTGAGGGTAGCTGGAGTGGTCATGGACTGCAGATGAAGATGAGAAGAGTTTATATGATCTCTGTCTTACATCTTGTATTTTTGTATAAGTATAGGGTGTGAGTGTACACCCGTTGTCTGTACTTAATTATGTTGTATAACCACAGGTGTGGTAGCACTATGAGATATATGTATTTGAGACGGATATGTTAAGTATCTGAGTTATGTTTCCTCCTGGTTATCTCAGTTGAGTTTGCATGTTTTATATCTGCCTATGTGTGAGTTGAGTTAACTGGATCACAGGGGCTTGCTTTATGAGGTTTTTGTTGTTGTGTTTTAATTCTATGCATAATGTAATCAAGAAAACGATTCTTTCGCTTCCGCCACGCGTTAGTTAACGCTGATAGCGCGCTTATGATACAGTAATGATAACACGTCTGGGGTGTTACAATAACTATGGAAAATGGGGTCACTGGGTAGCAGAGTGTAAGCTACCAAAAATGTTAAAGAACAACACACCACAAAATGAGGCTAATATGCTAATTAGTGAACCTGAGCCTCAAGCCTTCATTGGAATGAGGAACAATGGAAAGTCAGTGTCTCTTCTGAGTGGTGGTTAGATAGTGGTGCTACATGCCATGCGACAAATGATGAGAATTTGCTCACTGAGGTCATAGAAGTGAAAGGCACCGTGGAAAATTGTAATGGTGGTGAGGCAGAGGTGACTCATGCTGGAACTGCTAATTTGGTGCTTTCTTCAGGTAAGTTACTAACTTTGAAACATGTTAAAGTAGTACCTTTACTTAAAAAGAATTTAATATCTATGAGTTTACTTGATAAAGCTGGTATGTCTTTTTCAACTATGAATGATAGAGTAACTTTATCTATTAACTCAAGCTACTTCGATTGTGCATTTATGAACAATTGCATGTATAGATTGAGTTTAGATAATGATAGCATAAACCATGTTAGTTCTACTTTGATTGATCCAAAATTATTACATAATAGACTTGTACATGTGAACTATAGGAAAAATGCAACATTTATCTAAATCTCACAACATTCCATTAGATACTTCTATTCGATTTGACAAATGTGAAGTGTGTGCACAGACTAAAATCACTAAAAAAACCTTTTAAGTCGGTTTCTAAAAGCACAACGCTTCTTGAGCTTATACATTATGGTCTTTGTGACTTTAAAAACTATGTCACCAGAGGGGGTCGGAAGTACCTAATCACTTTCATAAATGATTTCTCTAGATATTGTCATGTTTATTTGTTGAAATCGAAAGATGAAGCTTTTGAAAAGTTTAAGATTTTTAAATCTAGAGTTGAAAATAAACTTAATTTGAAAATTAATAGGTTTGGTGCAACTCATTTTTTTTAATATCAACAAAACAATACAGCCAAGCATGTGCTCTTATTGAAACTCGAACTTATATTATTGACAAATCAATCTTGTTATTAAGTCTCATATGTAAATGTGAAGGTATTCGCCTCCTTAACACTTATGTTGCTTGGCTTTGGAGATCCACACGTGTGGTGACTTGAACTAAAATTTGACAACTAACTAAAATAAAAAAATAAAAAAGTCAAATATGAAATGTAAAATGAAAGTCATATGAGTTACTCTAGGCATACTCTTTCTTAACCCTTAGGACACCTCTAATGCAAGTTTCTTATATGAGTTTTTAAATCACCTTTTTATGGTCTTCATAATATTTTTTTAGTCTCCACAATATCTTATCATTGTAGCAAAATAAACAAACAAAAAATAACCAAAAGTCACTTTTAATGGTGATGCATCTTCATTCATGGAGAAGAATAAATAAGAGAAAAGAAGAAATAGATATTAACCTTTTAATAGTAAAGAATGGGAGGATGAAAAGATAAAAAAATAATATAACTGACAATTTAGACCATGCAAAAAATACTAACATATTAATCAATTACATTATTTTATAGAACTGATTTGTCTTTTATTTTTTTTTAACTTTTAAACCCTTCCCTTGTTCCCGTCTATGTATATAGGATATTTTAAGAAATAAACATCTCTCTAGTCCCACACTTTAAAAGATTAAAATAGACATTTATTCTTTTATTATATGTTCCAAACGTTATTATATGAAATACTGTTTTTTCTCTTTAAAAAAAAACTCTATATATTTCATTTTTGTGATCTTGTCCTTAGGCCTTAATTACTAGTTCAGATGAGACACTCTTTTTATTCGTTTTATTCGTTTGTAATCTTGTCTGCTTTTTTTTCATACTAATTTATATACCTCTAATCTCAAAAAATTTAATTGAAGATAATTATCTTAAAAGAGATAATTACCAAGGACCTTTATATACCTTCGATCTCCAAGGCATTCTGTTTACCCGGTGAAATTTATAGATGATAACAAAATTTTGTGGATGTTATATCATATTTAATATATTTTTTATGATTTTATAAATTTTAATTAATTAAAAAATGTTTAAAAAGTATCTTTCTAGCACTCATGTTTTAACAAATATAAGGAACTAATTAAATTGGGTATCTTTGAAAAATAAGAGACTAAATTGAGTACGCAAAGAACACATTGAGATATTTTTAACAAAAAAGAGACTTAAAAAAATTATTAAAAAAGGAACTGAATTGAATAAAATAAATAAATAGATAACTTATTTTAAAAATATAATCAATAATTTAGCCTTTTCTTTTTTTCTTGCTTTGCCGGTGCTTTTGCATTGGTTTGTACCCGATTCCCACTAATGGTCAGCGGCTCCGACCCACAACCTAAAGTAAAATTACTAATATATCTTAATAAATAGATAACTTATTTTTTAAGTAGTCCCTCATGGAATATTTTCTTTAAATGCCAAACCAATTGTACCATCTCTCCGAATATTATACAAGTGATGAAAAGATCAATAAATTTAAGTTTTAAGATTTTGGATGATATCTGATCCTCTTATATAGTTACTAATATGTAAATTTCGGTGATATTTATTTCTTCGATTTCATAATAAATATATCTTAACATTCCAATAGAGATTGCTTAAAGAAAACATTCCATGAGAGACTACTTTCGAACATTTATATATTAATATATTTTTTGGTTGAAATTTATATATTACTGTGCACACACGCATTAAAAATATATTAATATACACATTATATGGTACTGTTATTAATGTGCCACATGATTGTTCTTTGGATTCATAAAATTTAAACGTTGGCCCACATTGATGATGCTCTCTTTACTTTAGGTTGTGGGTCGGAGCGGCTGACGGTTAGTGGGAATCGGGGACAAACCAATGCAAAAGCACCGGCAAAGCAAAAAAAAAGAAAAGGCTAAATTATTGATAATATTTTTACAAAAAAATTATCTATTTATTTATTTTATTCAATTCAGTTCCTTTTTAGTAATTTTTTTTAAGTCACTTATTTGTAAAAGAAATATTTCAATGTGTTCTTTGCGTACTCAATTTAGTCTCTTATTTTTCAAAGATACCCAATTTAATTAGTCCCTTATATTTGTTAAAACATGAGTGCTAGAGAGATACTTTTTCAAACATTTTTTTTAATTAATTAAAATTTATAAAATTAAAAAAAAATTATTAAATATGACATAACATCCACAAAATTTTGATAACTTCTATAAATTTCACCAGGTAAAGAGAGAGCCTTAGAGATCAAAGTATATAAATGGTCCTTGGTAATTATCTCTTTTAAGGTAATTATCTTCAATTAAATTTTTTGAGATTGGAGGTATATAAATTAGTATGAAAAAAAAAAGCAGACAAGATTACAAACGAATAAAAAGAGTGTCTCGCTTATTGAACTAGTAATTAAGGCCTAATAAGGACAAGATCACAAAAATGAAATATATAGTGAGTTGTCTTTAAAGAGAAAAAATAGTAGTTTATATAAGAACGTTTGAAATATATAATAAAAGGATAAATATCTATTTTTTATCTTTGAAAGTGTAGGACCGTACCGAGATAAATTTATTCCTAAAATATAAAAAAATAAAATTTAATACTTAAAAGTTTAAAAAAGTAAAATCAATTCTATAAAAAATAATTATCTCTATTAATATGTTAGTATTTTTTGCATGGACTAAATTGTCCGTTACATTATTATTTTTTATCTTTTCATCTTTAGTCTTTTTTACTGTTAAAGGCTAATGTCTATTTTTTCTTCTTTCCTCTAATATATTCTTCTGCATGAATGAAGATAAACCATGACTGAAAGTGAACTTTACTTATTTTTTCTTTGTTTTGTTATAATGACATAACATTATGAAAACTATAAAATATAATTAATCAAACCATTGTTTTAGTCCAGTTTATTTTAAGCGCATACCTTAACTTTGATTGGATGCCTCAAACTACTATTTGTCAGCTCTTGTCTATATGTCTGATTAAATCAATTAATTATTACAAATATTATCTTCGATTCTCACACATAAAAAAATTAATACATCAACGTTAACTATGTACATTGTGCACCTGAAAAATGTGAAACACTTGCAGGTATAAAAACAGTTCTTGGCATCTTCATCTTAATTACGGATTTCTTATTTTACGCGATAATTAATGTTGTATTCGATGTTATTCTGCATTCAAGATCATTATTTAGAAAACTTATAAGATGGAAAGGAATGTCATTGTAACACAACACTGATGTAAAACTGAGAAAATCTTAAAATTATTGAAGCTCCCTTGTTAAACTTTTTTAAAAGTTTAACTGTACAAGTTAAAATTAATTTTTTTTAAAAGATCAATGTTAACTTTGAATTTATTACTTTTTGTTAGCTAAGAGATTTGAGTTGATGATCTCTCTTCTTCCCTCCTTCTCCCTTCAACCTATTTTTTTCTCTTCCCTATAAATTATTATACAAAAGTATCCAAATAGGTCTTTAATATCTAAATTAAATATAGTTGAACAGACATTCATTATGCCATAAGTCATCTTACGCACTAATTAAAGTTATTAACTTTAAGTAATATAATTGATGCTGTAAAAAAAGTAGTTTTCACAAAAAAAAGTAATATAGTTGATTGGCCAAATTGTAAATTGACTCAATAATAATATTATATATATGCAAATTAATTAACTGTAATCTTTTATAGAAATTTTCCAATGATGAAAATGTGTGTGGCATGCCTCAGACCTTGAAAAGGATTGCCATTTAAATTATATATTGAGTTAATCGGCATCGAAGTAAGATTGAATTAATTAATATTTATGAGCACAGTAACTTTAATATGTTTATCGCATAAATTGAACCACACACCTGAAAAACATGAAATATATAATATACTTTAAGAAGCGGAGGATAAGAACGTACTTAGTGGCATTTTAATCACGCTAAGTATTAATCAAATTCAATGGATTGAACTTTTACGTGATAAAGTTATGTTCTTGTACAACCTTTGTATACATATAGCACACCAGCAAGCTTACCCTATAAATAGACCCAAACTAATTTTAGGTTTCATCGAAGTAAAACAACATATCTAGTAAAACAGCATACTTACCTTAAAGCAGAGAAATTATGGAAGCCCACGGAGAAGAGCGTGTCTCAAAACTACTTGGAGCTCAAACCCATGTTTGGAATCACATTTTCAGCTTCATAAATTCCATGTCCCTCAAATGTGCAATTGAGTTGGACATACCTGATATCATACACAAGTATGGTCAACCCATGCCACTCTCAAAACTCACTACTTCACTATCAATTCACCCTTCCAAAGCCAATTGCATATATCGCTTGATGCGAATTTTGACCCATTCTGGCTTCTTCCCTCAACACAAGGTCAAAGAGAATGAGCTAGAAATGGGTTATGTGTTGACCGATGCATCTATTCTACTACTTAAGGACAACCCCTTAAGTATGGTACCTTTCTTGCATGCAATGCTTGATCCAACTTTGACACAGCCATGGCTTCAATTACCAACATGGTTCAAAAATGAAGATCCCTCGCCATTTCAAACAGCACATGGGATGAAAATTTGGGATTATGCTGACCGTGACCCAAGGCTTAACGAACTTTTTAATGATGCTATGGCAAGTGACACTCAATTGGTTGCCAATGTGGTGATTGAGAGGTGCAAAGGAGTGTTCAATGGATTGGAGTCACTTGTTGATGTCGGGGGTGGCACAGGTACTATGGCAATGGCTATTGCCAAATCATTCCCACAACTAGAGTGTACGGTGTTTGATCTTCCACATGTTGTTTCTACTTTACAAGGAAGTGAGAACTTGAAATATGTTGGAGGGGACATGTTTGAGTCAATTCCTTCTGCTGATGCCATTCTCTTGAAGGTAAGATATTATCGCCCCTCCAATAATAATACAAGTTATTATATTCTTTTCTTGCTTGAAAGTATATGTTTTCAATCTTTGTAATTAGTTTGACATAGCAAATATAGATTATTTACACCTGGCATAATTAATCTGATTAATTATGCTATGTGGTTATCACTTGGCAAAACTAACAACAGAGACTAATAAGCATGTATTTCAATAAAATCAGGGACCAAATGAACTTGTTTTATAATTAGGACCAAAATTGGTATATAGTATTGAACAATTTTTTGGACAAAATTTGCTTCAGTTATACGTACACTTATACTCCTTTTTCTACTACCCCCTAAATAAGAAAAAAATTCAACACCTTTCAGTGATTTAGATCATTTACTGTTCCTTTGAATGCATAACATGCTTGCAGTGGATATTGCATGACTGGAATGATGAGCAGTGTGTGAAAATACTGAAGAAATGCAAGGAGGCAATAAAGAGCAAGGTGATTATCATAGACATGGTGGTGGAGAATGAAAAGGGAGATCATGAATCAATTGAAACACAGCTCTTCATTGATATGGTTGTGATGGTGCTGTATCCTGGAAAAGAGAGAACCGAGAAAGAATGGGCCAAACTGATTTTCTCTGCTGGTTTCAGTGACTACAAGATAACTCCAGTGTTGGGTTTAAGGTCTCTCATTGAGATTTACCCATAACAACTTCTTATGAAATGTGGTATATAGGAGAAGGACCAGCACTATCATCAATAAAGGCTCGTTCTCCCTTTCACAAACCAAAAAATAATATATAGTTGCAATAATGTCCCAGCACTCTATCATCAGTAAAGGTCCTCTGATTATTTTGTATTTTATTTTTTCTTGGAGTGTAATCTATAATATATAGTAGCAATAATGTCTGTCTCTAGCCCAGGTGGGTTCACAGCAAAAATATATTATTTTAATTTGTATTTTATTATGTCATGGAGGGTAATTTATAAGATATTTTATTATGCAATCACTACTATAAAAACACTCTTCTACAACACTATTTTTAAGATGATTTTACAAAGTCGTTATCTTTAAAAATGCCATGATACTTTTGTAAATAATTAAAAGTTTTCAAAAAATTTACAAAAAATTACCATGTTGGTAACTGAAGCCATGGCTGTGTCAAAGTTGGATCAAGCATTGCATGCAAGAAAGGTACCATACTTAAGGGGTTGTCTTTAAGTAGTAGAATAGATGCATCGGTCAACACATAACCCATTTCTAGCTCATTCTCGTTGACCTTGTGTTGAGAGAAGAAGCCAGAATGGGTCAAAATTCTCATCAAGCGATATATGCAATTGGCTTTGGAAGGGTGGATTGATAGTGAAGTATGCTGTTTTACTAGATATGTTGTTTTACTTCGATGAAACCTAAAATTAGTTTGGGTCTAATTTATAGGGTAAGCTTTCTGGTGTGCTATATGAATACAAAGGTACGTTGTACAAGAACATAACTTTATCACGTAAAAGTTAAATCCATTGAATCAATATTAATATATGTTAATACTTAGCGTGATTAAAATGCCAATAAGTACGCTCTTATCCTCCGTTTCTTGAAGTATATTATATATTTCATGTTTTTCAGGTGTGTAGTTCAATTTGTGCGATAAACATATTAAAGTTACTGTGCTCATAAATATTAATTAATTCAATCTTACGTCGATGCCGGTTAACTCAATATATAATTTAAGTGGCAATCCTTTTCAAGGCTGAGGCATGCCACACACATTTTCATCATTGGAAAATTTCCATAATTTTTTAGGCACGCTCTTCACTTTGGGGTTCCATAATTTTTTCTTCCTTAACTACTAGAGCTTTAGATATGTGGTTTGACTTCTATGAAACCTCAAATTACTTGGGGTTATTTATATTGCAAGCTGGTGTGCTATGAACATCTTAAAGGCACAGTATAAGAACACAACTTAATTTATCAAGTCAAAGTTAAAACCGTTGAATTAATGTATGTCAGTAATTGGTGCTCGAAAATTAATATGCCAAGAACTAATTAAGTTCTTATATATTGAAAATCAATTATACATATATATATATATATATATATATATATATCATGTTTATGGCCTGTAGTGTACCAATTGCAGAATAATGTTTCGTGAATATCTCAACCCTTATCCACCTTCATTAACACCCTTAAATTTTCGTGACAAATGTTAATTTGATTTATTTCTTGTGTATATTTAATTATTTGATTAATTTAAATTATTTAAATTGTTGTATAAATTATTCTTGTGTAACTGTTTGGTGTGAATGATAGTTTATGTGTAGTTTGTTTGATCTTTGTTAAAAATGTATGATTTATAGTTTGATCCAAAACCCGTTTCGATAAAACCATGATATTAGACTCATTAACCGTTGGATTGTCTTCAAATTTGGACTGTGGGTTTAGAACCAAACTCTGCATTTTTTTACCGTTGAGATTTGTAAAATAATAACTTTTGATGTTCCTATAAGCACAATCAGTGAGCTAAGCGCAATTCCAGATAAAGAGAAGATTGCGTTTAGCGAGACGAGCTTATTAAGCGAAATCTGCAATCTATAAATACATTCGTCAGTGCCAAATTACGCGTTTTTTAACCCTCTCTCTCTAAACCTTCACCCAAAGCCCTAACCCTTCTTCTCCACTATCCACGACCACCGGTGACCGCCACTAGTCGTCGTTGCTTACCACCGGACCACAACACAAAGAGAAACACTTTAATCGAAACGAAATCTTCAAAACTTAACTTGAGGATTCATTAAAGAATAGAGCCTTCAATCCTCATTTCATGGTTTCTTCGAGGTAACCATGATATCTTTGTCGTCTCCTTGTTAGTTTAAGCTTTTCTTAGTATCTCTTTTGATTTGGGTACTAGCATTGGATATTTTTACACTTTCTTTGAAAGACCTTTGAAAATGAAACATTGTAAAAGTTTCTTTTTTATAAAATTGATGTCATTTTCGTGACTTTCACGGAACCCAGACACATTAGCATGATATGAATTTCAAAATGATGTCTCTTTCATGTAGACTTCAAAAATACTATTTTAGCTCCTTTTAAATTTGAGTAGGTATGTGATCCCGAATATTGATATTAACCTTGTCTTTGAAATCTATACTAAATTATCTTCGATTTGGTATATAGAGCTATGCATCTGGACTAAAACACGTGAACTTGAGAGATTTTAAAACGACGCTGCAAGGAGTTAACATAGGAATATAGATAGGTGGTGAGAGTTTATTGATTGTATACAGCTTTTGATACCATAGTTAAGGAATTCAATTATGGAGATGTATGTATGTTCCAGTTGTATGCTGGTTTTCAAAAAAATTTGTGTTTTAAACTAATGAGATACAATATATTTGTTATTCATGAATGAAATTGTAAATGATGTTGTGGTTATAAAACAAGTTCATTTGGTCCTGATTTTATTAAAATACATGTTTAGTCTCTGTTGTTAGTTTTACCAAGTGATAACCGCATAGCATAATTAATTATGTCACGTGTCAATAATCTATATTTGCTATGTCAAATTAATTATAAAGATTGAAAACATTTATTTGGCATAAATTTGTTGTATTTAAATTTGCGTAAAAAATTCTGAAATTATATTTAATAATTAACTACATGCGAAAATTAAGTTTTATCATTTGAATCATTAAATTTGAAATTCTCATAAAGTATATTAAGTTTACAACACAATTCAGAATTTAATTGACACACTTCATAAACCCACTCTATTTTAAATTAAATATAACTAATCAAACCATTGTTTTAGTCAAGTTTATTTTAAGCGCATTCCTTAACTTTGATTGGAGGCCTCAAACTACTATTTGTCAGCTCTTGTCTATATGTCTGATTAAATTAATTAATTATTACAAATATTATCTTCGATTCTCACACATAAAAAAATTAATACATCAACGTTAACTATGTACATTGTGCACCTGAAAACTGTGAAACACTTGCAGGTATAAAAACAGTTCTTGGCATCTTCATCTTAATTACGGATTTCTCATTTTACGCGATAATTAATGTCGTATTCGATGTTATTCTGCATTCAAGATCATTATTTAGAAAACTTATAAGATGGAATGGAACGTCATTATAACACAACACTGATGTAAAAATGAGAAAATTTTAAAATTATTGAAGCTCCCTTATTAAACTTTTTTAAAAGTTTAACTGTACAAGTTAAAATTTAATTTTTTAAAAGATCAATGTTAACTTTGAATTTATTAATTTTTATTAGCTAAGAGACTTGAGTTGATGATGTCTCTTCTTCCGTCCTTCTCCCTTCAACCTATTTTTTTCTCTTCCCTGTAAATTATTATACAAAAGTATCCAAATAGGTCTTTAATATCTAAATTAAATATAGTTGAACCGACATTCGTTATGCCATAAGTCATCTTACGCACTAATTAAAGTTATTAACTTTAAGTGATATAGTTGATGCTGTAAAAAAAGTACTTTTCACTAAAAAAAAGTAATATATTTGATTGGCCAAATTATAAATTTACTCAATATTATATATATGCAAATTAATTAACTGTAATATTTTATCGAAATTTTCCAATGATGAAAATGTGTGTGGCATGCCTCAGACCTTGAAAAGGATTGCCATTTAAATAATATATTGAGTTAATCGGCATCCACGTAAGATTGAATTAATTAATATTTATGAGCACAGTAACTTTAATATGTTTATCGCACAAATTGAACTACACACCTGAAAAACATGAAATATATAATATACTTTAAGAAACGGAGGATAAGGACGTACTAATTGGCATTTTAATCACGCTAAGAATTAATCAACATATATTAATATTGATTCAATGGATTTAACTTTTACGTGATAAAGTTATGTTCTTGTACAACCTTTGTATTCATATAGCACACCAGCAAGCTTACCCTATAAATAGACCCAAACTAATTTTAGGTTTCATCCAAGTAAAACAGCATACTTACCTTAAAGCAGAGAAATTATGGAAGCCCACGGAGAAGAGCGTGTCTCAAAACTACTCGGAGCTCAAACCCATGTTTGGAATCACATTTTCAGCTTCATAAATTCCATGTCCCTCAAATGTGCAATTGAGTTGGACATACCTGATATCATACACAAGTATGGTCAACCCATGCCACTCTCAAAACTCACTACTTCACTATCAATTCACCCTTCCAAAGCCAATTGCATATATCGCTTGATGCGAATTTTGACCCATTCTGGCTTCTTCTCTCAACACAAGGTCAACGAGAATGAGCTAGAAATGGGTTATGTGTTGACCGATGCATCTATTCTACTACTTAAGGACAACCCCTTAAGTATGGTACCTTTCTTGCATGCAATGCTTGATCCAACTTTGACACAGCCATGGCTTCAATTACCAACATGGTTCAAAAATGATGATCCCTCGCCATTTCAAACAGCACATGGGATGAAAATTTGGGATTATGCTGACCGTGACCCAAGGCTTAACGACCTTTTTAATGATGCTATGGCAAGTGACACTCAATTGGTTGCCAATGTGGTGATTGAGAGGTGCAAAGGAGTGTTCAATGGATTGGAGTCACTTGTTGATGTCGGGGGTGGCACAGGTACTATGGCAATGGCTATTGCCAAATCATTCCCACAACTAGAGTGTACGGTGTTTGATCTTCCACATGTTGTTTCTACTTTACAAGGAAGTGAGAACTTGAAATATGTTGGAGGGGACATGTTTGAGTCAATTCCTTCTGCTGATGCCATTCTCTTGAAGGTAAGATATCATCGCCCCTCTAATAATAATACAAGGTATTATATTCTTTTCTTGCTTGAAAGTATATGTTTTCAATCTTTGTAATTAGTTTAACATAACAAGTATAGATTATTTACACCTGGCATAAATAATCTGATTAATTATGCTATGTGGTTATCACTTGGTAAAACTAACAACAGAGACTAATAAACATGTATTTCAATAAAATCAGAGACCAAATGAACTTGTTTTATAATTAGGACCAAAATTGGTATATAGTATTGACCAATTTTTTTGGACAAAATTTGCTTTAGTTATACGTACACTT
>PYAF01002136.1:1403250-1417377 GCA_007407185.1 Glycine tomentella | reverse complement strand
ATTAATGTATTATGTTGTCTTTATTTTAACAACTACTTTTATCACTAAATTATTTTTTATTGTTAATATTAAAACAATTTGTAAAATTAATTAATACTACTATACGAGATTATTAATTTAGTAAGAAAATATTTTAACATTAGTATGTAAATATTTTAATATTTTTGTTAAACAAATTACATTTAAATATTTTTATTTAAATTTATGTCTTTTACACTATCTTTTAACTTACAAAACAAATAATAATCTTTTAACATTAGTAAAAAAATATTAAATATTAAATATAGAATATATATTAAATAAAATAATATAAAAAATATAGAAAATAATAAATAAAACTAAAAAGGAAAATTACATTAATTCATTAAATAATTAAAATAAAAAATTATTTATGACTTTGAAGTAGTAAATAGTTTACAAATTTAAAAAAATGAGAAAAAAATACTCTCACAACTTTAAAGTCGGATTTAAAAATCAAATTAGGTGTCTAAAGTATTTTACGGCTTCAATAAAGAAAAAAAAAAAACCTTACAACTTCAAAGTTGTGTACAAAAAAATTGAAGTTGTAAAATTTTTATAACTTCAATGGAAAAAAAAAAAATAGAAAGTTGTAACACAGTTTGACTTTCAATTCAAAAGTGTAGGATAACCAAAGACTTACTCTTTCCTGGGTATTAATTTAAATTTTACCCCATTCGATAATTTTGAAATAAAATTCCCCATCTCTGTCATTTTCCCTTTAACTTTAACTTGACTAATAAAAATTACAAAATGACTAAACCAATAAGGCAATCCAATATACAACTATATACTTTGCTATATCCACCCCTTTTTAACTAAGTATGCTCACCTTTTCTAAAATTAGAAGACTTAATTAACCTTTTCCTTCAAACCTCTCTCTCTATTTCTCATACTCCCCTTTTCAGAGCAAAAACTTACTCCATTTTTTCATAGCAACAATATTTTCTATTCTCGATCATCACACTCCATCTTCTCTTTCCCTCATTTCATCCCTTCGATTGATCTCTTGTTTTGGTTTCCCATTGTTCCTCCCTTGCTTAGTCTCTTAGCTTTAGTGTTAGGGTTTTTTCATTCTCTTCCAAACTTTGAGTTGTGGCGGTGGCGTGCTTCTTAGAGTTGCCCATATTAAAATACTAATATCAATTATATGTTTTCTGCATTTCAATTGCTTCACTGTTGTACAATTTTTTCTTTTATGAGATTTTTAATGGTCCTAATGTTCTACTTGCATTATTTTAGATGTTTTTATTAATATTATATAAAGTAATTTCTAGAAAATAATTTTATTTTTTAACATTCTGAAAGTAATTTCTAGAACACAAAATAGTATTCCAGAAAGTATTTTTTACATAGAATGTTAAAATAAATAAATGTTTTAGAAAGTACATTCTAGAATAATGATTTTGTATAAATATTATGGGTATAAAGGGTATATATGGTAATATAAAGTAGAAAAATTTAAAAGGCAATGTACTTAAGAAAAAAGGGGTCTGGGTATAGAAAACGCCTATATATGATTGAATTTTTTTATCATTTCAACATGCTCAGATCCACGAACTAAATGTTTAGTGCAACTCTTATTTTTTTTAATATCAACAAAACAATACAGCCAAACATGTGCTCTTATTGAAACTCGAACTTATATTATTGATAAATACCCATTTTAATTTCTGAAACTAGAGAACAGTAACAAATTCGTTCAAAGAAAAAAAATTAAATTTTAGTACTTAAAAGTAAAAGAATGTGACAAATCAATCTTGTTATTAACTCTCATACGTAAATGTGAATATATTCGCCTCCTTAACACTTATGTTGCTTGGCTTTGGAGATCCACACGTGTGGTGACTTAGTTGGACTAAAATTTGACAACTAACTAAAATAAAACAAAAATAAAAAAGTCAAATATGAAATGTAAAATGAAAGTCATGTGAGTTATTCTAGGCATACTCTTTCTTAACCCTTAGGACACCTCTAATGCAAGTTTCTTATATGAGTTTTTTAATCACCTTTTTATGGTCCTCATAATATTTTTTTAGTCTCCACAATGTCATGTTATTGTAGCAAAACAAACAAACAAAAAATAACCAAAAATCACTTTTAATCATGGTGCATCTTCATTCATGGAGAAGAATAAATAAGAGAAAAGAAGAAATAGATATTAACCTTTTAATAGTAAAGAAGAGGAGGGTGAAAAGATAAAAAAAAAATATAACTGACAATTAAGACCATGCAAAAAATACTAACATATTAATCAAAGATTAAATTTTAAATTTTCATTTTTTAGAAATAAATTTATCACAGTCCCACATTTTCAAAGATTAAAATAGACATTTATTCTTTTATTATATGTTCCAAACGTTATTATATGAAATACTGTTTTTTCTCTTTAAAAAAAAAAAAACTCACTATATATTTCATTTTTGTGATCTTGTCCTTAGGCCTTAATTACTAGTTCAGATAAGCGAGACACTCGTTTTTATTCGTTTTATTCGTTTGTAATCTTGTCTGTTTTTTTTTTCATACTAATTTATATACCTCCAATCTCAAAAAATTTAATTGAAGATAATTATCTTAAAAGAGACAATTACCAAGGACCATTTATATACCTTCGATCTCCAAGGCATTCTGTTTACCCGGTGAAATTTATAGAAGATAACAAAATTTTGTGGATGTTATATCATATTTAATATATTTTTTATGATTTTATAAATTTTAATTAATTAAAAAATGTGTTTAAAAAAGTATCTTTCTAGCACTCATGTTTTAACAAATATAAGGAACTAATTAAATTGGGTATCTTTGAAAAATAAGAGACTAAATTGAGTACACAAAGAACACATTGAAATACTTTTTTTACAAATAAGAGACTTAAAAAATTATTAAAAAAGGAACTGAATTGAATAAAATAAATAAATAGATAACTTATTTTAAAAATATAATCAATAATTTAGCCTTTTTCTTTTTTCTTGCTTTGCCGGTGGCTTTTGCATTGGTTTGTCCCCGATTCCCACTCCGACCCACAACCTAAAGTAAAATTACTAATATATCTTAATAAATAGATAACTTATTTTTTAAGTAGTCCCTCATGGAATGTTTTCTTTAAATGCCAAACCAATTGTACCATCTCTTTCATATTTTATGCGCAGTTGGACAAAGTGATAGAGTTGGGTAGTACTTGCAATGCAACATTTCCACTGAATAAAAAAAATACTAAATATGATTGAAGTACAACTGTTGGTTAAAGTTTCACATCAAAATATTATATAAGTGATGAAAAAATCAATAAACTTAAGTTTTAAAATTTTGGATTAAAATGGAATATCTGATTCACTTGTATAATTATTAATATGTAAATTTCTTTCATATTTATTCCTTCGATTTCTTAATAAATATATCATCACATTCTAATAGAGACCGCTTAAAGAAAACATTCCATGAAGGACTACTTTCGAACATTTATATATTAATATATTTTTGGTTGAAATTTATATATTAATGTACACACACGCATTAAAAATATATTAATATACACATTATATCGTACTGTTATTAATGTGCTACATGATTGTTCTTTGGATTCATAAAATTTAAACGTTGGCCCACATTGATGATGCTCTCTTTACTTTAGGTTGTGGGTCGGAGCGGCTGATGGTTAGTGGGAATCGGGGACAAACCAATGCAAAAGCACCGGCAAAGCAAGAAAAAAGAAAAGGCTAAATTATTGATTATAGTTTTACAAAAAAATTATCTATTTATTTATTTTATTCAATTCAGTTCCTTTTTAATAATTTTTTTAAGTCACTTATTTGTAAAAGAAATATTTCAATGTGTTCTTTGCATACTCAATTTAGTCTCTTATTTTTCAAAGATACCCAATTTAATTAGTCCCTTATATTTGTTAAAACATGAGTGCTAGAGAGATACTTTTTCAAACATTTTTTTAATTAATTAAAATTTATAAAATTATAAAAAAATTATTAAATATGACATAATATCCACAAAATTTTGTTAACTTCTATAAATTTCACCGGGTAAAGAGAGTGCCTTAGAGATCGAAGGTATATAAATGGTCCTTGGTAATTATCTCTTTTAAGGTAATTATCTTCAATTGAGTTTTTTGAGATTGGAGGTATATAAATTAGTATGAAAAAAAAAAAAGCAGACAAGATTACAAATGAATAAAAGAGTGTCTCGCTTATTGAACTAGTAATTAAGGCCTAAGGACAAGATCACAAAAATGAAATATATAGTGAGTTGTTTTTAAAGAGAGAAAATAGTAGTTTATATAACAACGTTTGAAATATATAATAAAAGGATAAATATCTATTTTTATCTTTGAAAGTGTAGGACCGAGATAAATTTATTCCTAAAATATGAAAAAATAAAATTTAATTCTTAAAAGTTAAAAAAAAGTACAACAAATCAATTCTATAAAAAATAATATACTCGATTAATATGTTAGTATTTTTTGCATGGACTAAATTGTTAGTTATATTATTATTTTTTATCTTTTCATCCTTAGTCTCTTTTTTATTGTTAAAGGCTAATGTCTATTTTTCTTCTTTCCTCTTATATATTCTTCTTCATGAATGAAGATGACCATGACTGAAAGTGAGCATTAGTTATTTTTTGTTTGTTTTATTAATGACATGACATTATGAAAATCATAAAAGTATCATGGAGATCACAAAAAAATGATTAAAAAATTCATATAAGAAACTTAGAGGTGTCCTAAGGATTAAGAGAGAGAGTATGCCTAGAGTCACTCACATGACTTTCATTTTACATTTCATATTTGACTTTTTTTTATTTTTTATTTTAGTGAGTTGTCAAATTTTAAGTGGTTGTGTGCAAAAATAAGGTGTTAGGTTAGTTTGTATGCAAGATTTGTGCATGTGTTTGTGTCTTATTGAAGTAGTAACAAAGCATGCAATTCTTTGGTGACATTTTAGTTCAGCTAAGTCATACGTGTGAATTTTCATAACCAAGAAACATAAGTCTTAAGGAGGTGAATAACTTGACATTTACATATAAGAGTTAATGACAAGTTGATTTGTCACATATTTTTTACTTTTAAGTACTATTTTTTTTTTATCTTTGAACGAATTTGTCACTATTCTCCAATTTCAAGAACTAAAATAGGTATTTATCAATAACATAACGTTCAAGTTTCAATAAGATCACGTCTTGGTTGTATTGTTTTGTGATATTTAAAAAATTAGAGTTGCACTAAACATTTAGTTTGTGGATTTGAGCATGTTGAAATGATAAAAAAAAATTCAATCAATACCCACACTCCTTAAATGATAAAAGGCAATGGCCTTTTAAAATTTTCTATTTTATATTACAGTATATTCCCTTTATACCCATAATATTTATACAAAACATTATTTTAGAATGTACTTTCTAAAAAAATTATTTATTTTTTACGTTATATATAAAAAGTATTTTTCAGAACACAATTTTATTTTTAACATTATGTAAAGTACTTTTTGAAATACTATTTTGTGTTCCAGAAATTACTTTCAAAATGTTAAAAAATAATTTTTTTCTGAAAATTACTTTATAGAATATTAATAAGAACATCTAAATTATTCAAGTAGAACATTAGGACCATTAAAAATCTTATAAAGGAAAAAAAATTGTACAATAGTGAAGCAATTGAAGTGGAGAAAACATCTAATTGATATTAGTCTTGCAATATGGACAACTCTAAGAAGCACGCCACCGCAATAACTCGAAGTTTGCAAGACAATGAAAAGACCCTAACACTAAAACAAGAGACTAAGCAAGGGAGGAACAAAGGGAGACCAGGACAAGAGATCAAGAGATCGATCGAAGGGATGAAAGGAGTGAAAGAGAGGATGGTACGATTATTTAAAAACAATATTATGTTTTTCAGTTTTATTGTTCTGAAATTTCTAATGTGATAGTATCTTATCTAAAATATGACTCAAACGAAAATGTACAACCATTAAATTAATTCTTACAAAAAAAAATAAGACTCAACTTTATTTTGACACTATCTAGTGTTGTCACAATAAAAATTTCAGAATAACATACAAAATATACTTATTAATCAATATTATGTTTATTATGTTTGTTCTAATTTATGATTGTTTTTCTATTTTTTAAATGCTTATTATAATGTTATGCTTATAACCATTAAAAAAAGGGTAGATGAAGATTAAATTATATTTTAGATAAATAATTATTTTCATCTCTAAATGTGTATAACACGGATAAATTCATCTTTTAATATGTCACGTAAGCTCTTTTATTAATGATAACATATAAAAGTTAACATATAAATAGATTTATCACATTCTTTTTACTTTTAAAAACTAAAATTTAATTTTTTATTTTTTAAAAACAAATTTATTATTGCTTTACACAGGAAAAAAAACTATTTAGTCTAAAAAGAAACATTAGTTAAACACTAAGCACTGTACTTAGGTCTAGTAAAACTTATGTCGACCTCACCCTTGTTATGTGCCTCATCTCGAAGCTTCGATTACTTATTTCTGCATATACAGTGAATTGGACGTGAGTTTTCATGCTATGTGGGACAAAAAGACGCATAACCAAACCCCCACTTTATCTTTTTCTCTTCTCCCTCTCAAAAATTATACTTTTTCATGTCCCATCTGTTAATAGGAAAAAGTTCTCTATGAACAATTTACATATTAAATATATGGACCCCGTGTAGCGAGTTTTATTGCTTTGCCTTGCCACGTGCTGGACTAAATTATTCGTGAGTCGGTAACAATACTACCAATATTTTTAGTTTAAAAGAGAGAAATATGACACATAAAAATAGAAGAAAAATTATTAAAAATAAATAAAAACAATATGAGGTATTGTTTGATTTAAAAAAAAAATAGAAGATAAATAGTATTTTTTTGTGTAAAAAATGACTTTTTGTCTTAAAAATGAATTTGTTTACATAAAATATCGATTCTTTGAGCTAAAAAAATTGATGTTTTGCCTAAAATTCAAAGAAAATCGATTTTTATGAAAAAAAATCAATTTAATTATAATCAGAAAGAGAAAAATTTGTAACTTTGTTATTTTTAAAATCACGTGAATCAAATATATCAACTCTATTTCTGTGTTCGGTATCTTATTGTTTCTTTGGAACCAAACAGAAAAAATAATTAAACGTACGTCTTCCACATGTTTTGCCATTTTGCCTTACCTTTTCCTTCAAGATATTGACATGTAGCACACCTATTTTAAATAGACCAAAGTAAAGTGTGAGGTTTTATACCGCATACCTAGCTACGCCTACTAGTTCAGATATCAAATTACCTATGGAAACCCAAAGTGAAGAAAATGCTACAAAATTCCTTCAAGCTTATACCCAGATTGATGATCATAGTTTGAGATTCATACACTCCATGTCCCTTAAATGTGCAGTTGACTTAAGCATACCAGATATCATACACAAGTATGGCCAACCCATGCCACTCTCACAACTCATTGCTTCACTACCAATCCACCCATCAAAAACTTGCTACATCCATCGCTTGATGCGACTCTTGACTCATTCCGGTTTCTTCTCTCAGCACGATTTGGTCGAAAACGAACAAGAAGTGATCACGTATGAGCTAACTGATGCATCTAGACTACTCCTCAAGGACCACCCTTTTAGTTTGAGGCCTTTGTTGCTAGTCACACTTGATCCGAGTGTGATTAAGTCATGGTGTCAATTCTCTACTTGGCTCACAAGTGAAGACCGTACACCGTTTCAAACGGAGAATGGGGTGACATATTTTGATTATGCTAAGCGTGACCCCAAATTCGGTCACTTTTACAATGATGCAATGGCTAAGGACACTCGATTCGCTTCTAGTGTGGTGATTGAAAACTACAAGGAAGTGTTCGAGGGATTGAAGTCAATTGTTGATGTTGGAGGAGGAACAGGGACCATGGCTAAGGCCATTGCTAAGGCATTCCCACAACTAAAGTGCACTGTGTTTGATCTCCCGCATGTTGTTGATGGCTTGCAAGGAACAGAAAACATAGAATATGTTGGAGGAGACATGTTTGAAGCAATTCCTGCAGCTGATTCCATTATGTTGAAGGTAAATACTGCATTTTCTAAAGTATATACTAATTAGGCTAAATTGCAACTCAATCTTTGATTCTCTTTTAACTTTTTGTTTGTAATTTTGGTCTAGTATTCTTTTTAGTTCTCATATTTTGATTTAATTCTCAATTATATATATATATATATATATTTAATTAATTAAATTAATTTTTTGTGATAATATCTTAGATCTATGTTCAATTTTATCAAAATAAAATAAATATAAAATTGAGAATAAGATCAAAATGATGAGTTTTTTAAAAAAATGTTGGGACTAAAATTTTAAAAAATAATAAGATCAAATTGGTATATTAAGAATTAAAGAAGGATTAAAGTTACTTGATAATTTGTCAATATTCATTAATTTTTTGTGATTCTTGTCGTTTGTTACTTTGATAACTAAGCAGTGGGTAATGCATTGTTGGAATGACGAGGAATGCATGAAAATATTGAAGAAATGCAAGGAGGCAATAACTAGCGACGGAAAGGTTATCATCATGGATTTGGTGATGGGGCATAACAAGGAAGCCAATAAATTAATTGAGATGCAGCTGTGCTGTGATATGCTTATGATGTCGCTTTTTGCTGGAAAAGATAGAACTGAGAAAGAATGGGCACATTTGATTGCCTCTGCTGGTTTCAGTAACTACAAGATAACTCATATTTTCGATTTATATCATATCATTGAGGTTTATCCCTAGTGTGTATTGTGTAACAAGTTGAGAGATGTAATAAATTGGACCGCATACACCATGTATGTTAATTTGACATAAAACTCTTGTATTTTAATTTTCATTTATAATTTTGTTCTTATCAATCAATATTACCTATATGGTCTTCCTCCCCCAAATTTGAAATCCCCTTCCCAACGTTAGGAAAATCTGTGATTGTGATGCATTTTCTCAATTTGTTCACTACTTAAATGCTATTTCAGATTGTCTTTTGAATGCATCTTTTAAAAATATAGACGCACAACATATATCATGATCTGATAGCATATCATTTTGATACATATACAAACTACAATGGAAGAGATCAAAAGCTAATGATTCAAACATTGTTTGAGGTATGCATCGACCTGTACATCACTAATTAAGAGTTGGAAATAAATAGATTAAGAAAACTATGAAGACAGATCAAAAAGATCGTCAATTTATGCATTTTACTAAACAAGTGAAACATCTCCAACTCAAACATACACATAACATCTATACACTCAACATGAAATCCTTGAACCCAAAACATTGAGAGAGTTTGTCATTCACAAAAATCAAGGGACAGTAGTGAAGAGTCAAAAATTAAGCAAGGTAAATTATATTAGGCATTTCATCAGACAAGTAGTTGGCATTAGCAAGAACTAAGAAATCACATAGCAGCAAACAAGTTATATTATCTAAGTTAGTAACAATTCCAAGTTCAAAGCAAGAACAAGAAATCATGGAACCTCAAAAGAATATCCAGTAGAGAACATATTTACACAAAAATTGCAAAATGAAATGAATTACCAATTGGAAGGTTCCCTTGTATTAATTGTTAAATGCCAAAATACAAGTTGGATCCTTTTTGAGTCAGGAAAATTAGAACAATTAGTTTCTCCTCACAATTTCCTTCCCTTTTTTTTACAAAACTCTCACCTAAACCTTCATCTTCTCGTCGTTGAAGTCCCAACCCCCCCTGGCCCGATCTCTCTTCTTGTGATAATATATAGAAGAGGAGAAGAACCTCAACCATAAAATTGTGTTTGCCCCAAAAGAGGAGATGATTGGCTTTTACTTTTGATCTTGCTTCTTCAATTTTTGTTTCCTATTTTGTCAGTCATCGTTCTTCAAGGTCTATTGACATTGTCCTCTAAGGTAGACCTTGAGTTTGACTTTTTAGAGCCTCTACCTCGTGAAGAGATGGTGTGGTGCCTCCCTATGTGTGTGAGGCAATTTTCTTGCATGTAGAGACTTCGGGGATGAAGCAAATACCTTGGAAAAAGAAGGGGTGTAGGGGAAAAGGTTGTAGTTTTGTGGACTATGAAGCCTACGGTATTTTTTCTGATGTAGAGTGAATTGGGTTCAAAGTGGGTTTGGAATTTGGATCATAGATATTTGGTCAGGTAAAAAGTAATGAATAACGACCATTAATCTAATGGGTTAGTGGGCCATTAACTTGATTAAATTGGGCTTTGTACTCCAACCTGAAAAATAGAAATTTGTTAAGTAAAACAATCCATTTTCTCTTATTTTCTTCTTCTTTTTGTTATTTATAAAATAGTATGCAGTCCAAACAAAATTCGGCATTGACACCCTCCGTATGTACCATTTCCTGGTTTTCCATCTGCTTCCATGCTTTTTTGCTCTAGACCATACCCTCTAGGCCAATACTGCTTTCACACATCTCCATCATACTGACTATATTCTACAACTCTTCCCTATATACTTGGATTGCATAGTCTGCTGGATAATCACAAGTTTCCACTCCTCTCCTCTCTACGGTCATCGGATTTACCTATCTTTGCTCGATTTTCTACCTTCTCCCCCTCTCCAAAGAATGTCATGGCATCGGTGGAACATTCTGAGTGCGATGACATGATCTCCAATCCCTTGTCATTGTCCTCCGAGGAACCCTTTGAGTGTGGTCCAAAGGTCTTTTGAGTACCAGCAATTGCATCGAGGGGATGATTGTATTGACTCTTCAATGAATCGAACCTCATGGATTCCTTCATTAATCATGATTCTCTTACACGTTGATACTTATTGGGGAGATGCAATCCTCATAAGGATCCTAGCATATTCTAGTTTTTAGAAGTTTTTTGTATCATTATCCAGTGCTACAAACTCCTCAATCATCAAAGCCATTTTTCTAAACCACTCTTCACTTCAGTATTGAATAGGGGTGCCATAGCACCTTACCCAAGCAAATCTATTTCCAATTGCAAAAGTAGGAGTCCAATTTTGAATGGATTGGAACATCGATAAAATATCCTTCTTTTCTTTTCTCCATGATTTTCCTTTATACCTCCTCTCATTCCAACCTAGTTAACAAGAAAGATTCCTCCCCTAAATATCTCACCTCCATCCCCCCCTCCTTCTCTAGAATATATGTCTCCTAGATTATGTCGAACAACAATGGATTATTTAGCCTTGCCATACTATGCTATGTTGAAGCCATCCTGGAATAATAGCCTTCAGTTTCATCTTTTGTCTTGAGCAAGCACCATCGTTGTCCTTTCTCATATCACTTTTTACTCACCACTGTTTATTTTCTTTACAACCCCCCTATTCTTCTTTGTTTCAGCTACTTGAGCATATGTTTCGTTGTCTCTAACATTGAAGGCACTCCTCTATTTCACTTTTTTTGTACCTTACCTCCAATCTCTTATAGTTTTGTTGTGGTTCTGTTTATTGTTCTTCAGATACCTTGGAATATATCCATGTTCATCTTTATGATTCCAATGTATATGTTGTCTAGGTGTTGCTCCTGTAAGAAAAACTAAATAATCTAATCATGCTTACACACAATCAACATAAGCAATTAAATTAAGTGCGGAAAAATTAAGATCATAAATACCTCCCGCCATTGCTATTCTTATTTGCTCTGAAGATGATTTGCAGCTGTCCGTAAGTCAAGTAATCTGTAAACAGTTTGAGTCTCCAAAGTAATCTGACTTTTAGCTTAATGATCTTCTATGCTTTCACTATCACTCACTGATGGTGTATTGAGAATTTCAGGTAGCAAGCACAGGGACCTTGACCATAGTGCACATCTCATTTTATAATTTCTTCCCATCAAAGAGATTGTTTTTGATATGCATTAAACGTGGGCTTAGTTGCCAAAAAGATAAGAGATAAAATTAACTGATAAGATTAGCAACAACTTAATCCTAAAAGATAAGGTGAGTGGATCACCTTATGTGGTTTTGATTTAGTCAATCAAAATAAACCAACATTCTCCCACTTGGTCCACATATCTTATCATACACTTTAGTGAGAAATAAAATACATGAATCATGACGATAGTTCCTCTAATATATACGCAAGTAGTACCTTCCATGTATTACATTGCATTATATTTTTCAAGCCCATACAACTTAATGAATAAATCCAATGTTTATTCTAGGTCCAAACTTAATTGATGTTTTTCAAAATAAATAACTATAGATGCGCATAAACTGAATGAAAACATCACAATGGAGTTTCTTAATATCATTCTTACAATGAAAATCACATAGGGGAACCAAGTCCCATCTTTTCCACATGATCTTTAAATTTGAATGGTGGCATGCCCTTAATTAAAGGATTGACAGTCATTAATTCAGTGCTAATGTGTTTAATAACCACTGTATTATCTTTAGAACATTCTCTTATGGCTAGATACTTAATGTCGATGTCCTTGCTTCGACTACAACTTTTGAAATTCTTAGCCATAAAAAACAGCAGCTAAATTATCATAGTATATCTTCAATAGCTTAGAACTGAAATCCATAACTCTAAGCCTAAAAATGAAACTCCTTATCCATACATCATGTAAGGTAGCCTCAAAACAAGAAACGAACTCAACCTCTATAATGGAAGTAACAGTCAATTAAGATCTGCCTGATACTTCTCCAAGACACAGCTCCACTAGCTAGCATATCCCAAATTCGATTTTCTCGAATCAACACAGCTAGTATAGTCAGAATCTGAGTAGTCAATCACTTCCAAATTTTCAGTCGCTGTGCATAAGCATATAATCCTTAGTTTTCTAAAGGTATCTTATCACTTTTTTGGCAACATTCCAGTGGTCTAAACCTGGGTTACTTTGATATCTCCTTAACACCCCAACCGCAAAAGCAACATCAGGTCTTATGTAGACCTAAGCATACATAAGGCTTCCAACAGCTGGAGCAGGAATGTTCTTCATTTGTTCCCTCACAAGATCATTTTTCGGGCATTGGCTAAAATTAAATCTGTCACCCTTCATAATGGGAGCTACACTTGTTGAACAATTACTCGTTCTAAATCTTTCCAAAACTTTGTTAATATAGGTTTATTGAGACAAACAATGAACACCTTTTACTCTGTCTCTTGATGCCAATAACGTAAGAGGCATGACCCATATCCTTTATATCAAAGTTCTTAGAGAGAAATTGTTTCACCTCATATAGCAAAACCCTTATCATTGGTTGCAAGTAAAATATCATCTACATATAAAATAAGGAAACAAATTTTGCTCCCATTGACCTTCTGTATATACAATGATCCATAACTTTTTTCTACGAAACCAAATGAAGAAATAATGTCATGGAATTTTTTAAGTATCACTGATGGGGGGCTTGTTTCATATAAATAGATTTCTTAAGTTTGCATACCAATTGCTAACCCTTAGTAGAGGAGAATCCTTCATGTTGTTTCATATAAACATCTTCCTCTATGTATCCATTGAGAAATCCGTTTTCACATTCATTTGTTGCAACTCTAAGTCAAAATGTGCAACTAGTGCCAAAATGATGCGAAGAGAATCTTACTTAGATACATAAGAGAATGTCTCATTGTAGTTGATTTCTTCCTTCTGATTAAATCTTTTGGCTACGAGTCTTGCTTTATATCTCTCAATGTTGCCTAAATGAGTCTTTCTTAGAATGACTCATTTACATCCAATGACTTTCACACCATCAAGCAACTGAACAAGATCTTAGACTCCATTCGATGCCATAAAATTCATCTCATCTTTCATAGGATCATACCACAAGTTTGATTCTTTAGAACTCATGGTTTGTGAAAACGTTTCAGGATCATTTTCAGCTCCAATAGTATAGTCAGATTCCTGTAGATACACAACAAAGTCACTAGGTATCGCTGATTTCTTTATTCTAGTAGATCTCCTTAATGTTGTTTCATTATCCTCTTGAGGAACTTGTTGTTCAATTGGTTGATCAACAGTTTCTTCTTGCTCCTCATGAACAACTTGAACAACTAGATTATCAACATATTGTGGATCTTGAATGATAGGTTGCACAACACCCGGTTGAGCTGGAAGGGTATTGTTAA
>PYAF01002136.1:1390334-1403150 GCA_007407185.1 Glycine tomentella | reverse complement strand
TAGAACGAAGTAAGTAGAGATGCATATATCGTGAATAATCGTCTATGAAGGTGATAAATAATTTCATACTACTTGCATCCATGTTTGGACAACAAATATCTGTATGTATGATTTCTAAATGAGTCTTTATTATTATCCTTCCTTTCAGTCATCATAAGATAACTCTCTCCTTGTTCCAACTTCAACCTCCCTTCTCCTTAAACACACATGGTCATGAGTTCATTAATAGACCATTTATCTTTATGTGTGTTGTCAGATATTTTAAAGGGATCATATGGTGTTGGGAGAGTATTCAGAATAAAATGCACTAGAAAAGAGTCAGACATGTCCACCTTTAGAGTTTTTAGTTGAGCTGCAATGTCCCTCATATGCATGATGTGCTCATGCACACCCCTAAAAGTATTGAGCTTTATGGAAGAAAATTTCATTATTAAGGTATTGGCCAATGCCTTCCCTGAAGTCTCAAATTGTTCGTCAATGTACTTCAGGAGCACTTTCACATTATCATATTGTTCAAATGAGCCCTTAATATCAGCCTATATTTTAGTCTTAATGAACATCACACAGAGTCAGTTGGATTTTTTCGATACTCATACAGATCCATCTGCTCTGGTTCACGGTTCTCTATAATTGCTGGTGGCTCAATTCTCAAGATAGCATAATCAATTTTCATATACCCTAATGTCAACAAAATCTTTTCCTTCCAAATAGAAAAAATAATCTCCTTTCAATTCCGGAATAGCAATTGTATTAATAGGTTGTATAGTTGCAAATAATTCAACATATATGCTTATCATTAAAATTTGAGGCAAAATAATGTATCATGTTTTACCAATGTTAGTCATGCTTATAGGATTATGAATTTAGCGACATAAAATTTGCATGTGGGCTAAAATTTTAATTCAATTAAATTCACATAAACATTATGATAAAACTATCAAGTTATATTTCTTGATCCCTGTGGGCAAATCAAAAAAATATAATTTAATATCTTATCTTAATTAATCATACAAAAATATAATAGAAATTCCTGTGGGATAATATCTACTATATTATATTATGATTAATTACAATTAATATTATTTACCTTATGTGATCTAGAGGCTCTTAATATATAATTTAAATAATTAAAGTTGTTGTGGCTAGGTTTTAATCAATTATTTTATAAAGATCACTAAATATTATCTAATTTCCAAAATTAATTTTATTGTAATTAACCATAAACAATAAAATTAAATAATCAATCGTTTAGATTAATCAACTTAATATTACATGTATAGGAAAACATAAATTAATACATGTAATGACAGAATAATAATATATCATGTGAACATTATAACAGCCTCTCTCTCTCTCTCTTCCCGTATCCTTCTCTCTCTTTGCTTTCTTCCTTTTCTCTGCTTCTGCCATTGATGAACTAGAGAAGCTTCTTAACCACTAAACCGTTGACCAAAACCCTTCACACCCAACATGAAAGTTGAAAGGAACTACTCAATGAGCTATTTTCCATCATCACTTTTCTCTGAAAATCATTAAACAGAGAGATCCAATTCTCTAGGAAAATTCACAAAGTTTGATTCTGAGGAGAAAAGAAGGCGTTTTAAGGACGTTCAAGCTTGGAAAAGTTGTTCTCTAGCATTTCTTGTCGATTTAGAGGTAAGAAATTCAAGTTTTACCGTTTGATTTGTGAAACTGTTCTTGGGATGAATAGTGATCACTTTGTGATAGGGCTGGAATTAGACTTGAGTTCTTTAGAAAAGTATGCTCAGGAGGTTGTTCTGATGAATATTAAGCTTTGAAACATGATTTCTGATGAAGTTTGGTTTTGACTCTGTGATATGTATGAGTAGGAAGAATGTTGATGGAATGGAAGGTATTCTAAGATATATGAGCCTGAGTGCTTTTACAAAAGTTACTCAGGAGGCTAAATAAACGGTGAATATGTGTTGAAATAACCGTTTTAGTTAAGTTGAATAATTAGTGATATATGATCTGGTTAAAGGCAATTGAACTAGTTGAATTAACTTATACAGAGTCTTAAAAAGACTCTAAGGCCTTGGTTAGGCTGAGATAGATCCCGCTGAGGTTCTGTGAGTCACCTATGAGATGGTTAGTTCTAATAACCCTAAGATAGTTGATTGAGAGGGTTATAGAAAGGAATTATGTTTTCCTTTTATTAAACGGTTGAGAATCGTTGTTAGGTGTTTTGTATGGTTTTATTAATGATTGATTGTGTTGTATGCCTGTATATAAGGTGGGACACCGAGAGTGTCAGTGGCAGAGACCACAGTCCAGGGATTGGAGAGGAGAGCACTACCATGCCAGGTAAGCTCTTCGTTCTTGGGAGTGTTTCCCACTACTTGTGTTCCCCCATACTCCGAGATAGAGTGATGGGTTTATCTATGATTTACATGCATTGAATTGGTTGTTACAGCTTTTTTCATGATGATATGTATGCATGTATCTGTGCTCTGTGTATGGTTGCCTTTTGGATAGATCTTCTGGCCAGTAGATAGATATGGACCTCCCTAGGAGTAGAGCACAACTCCTAGTTTGGTTTGCTCCATAGGAGAGATTCCTTAAGACCAAGAGATAGGTGATCTCATGTTGTAGCAGCCTATTCTCGGAGGTACCATATGGCGTGCATCCTTATGTAGGGGTAGCTCCCGTTGGATGACACAGGTGTGAGTTCCGGCCTCACACTGTGGACTGAGATGGTCCACGATGACTTACTGGGTACTGAGATGGTCCCAGGGGACTGAGATGGTCCTGGATACTTATGATGTACACATTAGAGCTTGTGTGTGCTCATGTGTTGTTATGATGATGTTGTGATGCCTATTAATGTATTGTGATCATGGAAGTGAGCCAGGGTGAAGGAGAAGCTCCAAGAACCCTGAGCTTACTGAGATTTTTATCTCACCCCGTGTGTGGGGATTATATTTTGCAGGTTGTACTGCTGACAGAGATGAGGGACCCCAGGGCGAGAGGCTCTAGTCAGGGACATACATGGTATAGCTGCTTGGAGCAGTGTTTTGAGAGCTTGGTTGCTCACTGTTGTGTATAGACATATATATATATATATATATATAATATGTGTTGTTAGTTTGTATCCGTTGGGGAAAAGTGTGTATGCTTGCATATATTGAATTCCTTTATATGGTGTACCCTCATATGAGGATTTGATATGTGATATTAGGGCACTGATGCCTACTTTTGTATGTGGAATGTATATATAATCGATGTATAGGCAGGTGGGTATCTGTGGTTTATAACCTCCTGGTATATCGATGTGGATATTATAGTTTTATCTGCCATTGTTTTACGTCATCTGGATCACTAAGGCTGTTGTGGTAATCTAACATTCGTTTGATTTACTGTCTATACGTACCATACATAATGAATCAAGAAAAATGGTCTTGGGGAATGCTTCCTAGAGATTTGAGTAATTGTTTTTTTTTATTAATTACCGCGCTAATATGATAAAATAATATGTTAATACACCGGATGCATACGGGGTGTTACATTTATGGTATCAGAGCGGTTTCTTGATGGAAGCATTATGTATGGTATTCGTGTGTTTCTCATTACTGTTGTTTGAGTTGCCATGGCTATTGCATGTGTGGACACTAGTTGTGGGCCTGATTAACTCACTGTTTTAGTGTACATGTGCAGTGTCATGACAGAATCCCAGAACAACAGTGAGGAGACGAATGCCCAGCCTGATCCAGTAGCGACTGCATTGGCAGCTATGCCGCATGAGTTGACTGCAATCAGGCAGATACATGAAATTATGCAGCAAGAGTTGGCTGCAAGCAGACAGATACAGGAGATTATGCAGTGTGAGATTGCTGCAAACCATGAAGTGTTGTTGAAGGAGCTGATGGCAGAATTGAGATCCTTGCTTAGAAAGGATAGAGTACCTTCTTCACACCCTACCTACAAGGGTGAGAGTAGTCACCACCTGGGTGGATGTAGCCATCATTCTGATGTGCCTAGCCACCATAGAGAGGGCCAGTTGCCTCAAGCTGATACGGAAGAGAGGATTGCTGGTATTGGATTCCGAGGTGTGACAGATTTGTTGAGACAGGAGGAAGGGAGACCTAGTGGTTCACGCCCAGCCTGGAAGGGTAAGGGCAGATTTTTGAGGGTTTCTTCTGCAACAGATAGGTTCAAGAAGGGCCCTAGTCGGAGAATACCACCACAAAGACCAGGTTCACCTCCCAAGTGTATTACATGTGGGAGGAATCACTGGGGAGTGTGTTCCACTGGACAGCTTGTATGTTATGGTTGCGGTCAGCATGGCCACTATGCAAGAGAGTGTCCACTGTTAGGCGGTGGAGCTTTAGACACTCTCGTGACTTCAATAGCACCCCCTCACAGTACAAATCTACACAGGAGATGCCAGAGAGGGGACCAGAGCTCTTGACTTAATCAGAGGTATTATTCTGATGGATGTCTATGATGGGAAAGTCCTGTTTGACTCTAGAGTTATTATCTATTTTTACTTATTGATCGTATTGTATTAGAACTGAATTTCTAGACGATCATATTCTTTCTTCTGTGGAAGTTATCATTGCTTCTAAGAAGCAGTGTTATGTGATATGCACTACAATGATGTGCAGTTTTAGTTAAGGGCAGAGAGTACAATGTAGAATTGTACTGCCTAGCTATACCCATTCTTGAGATCATTCTGGGTATGAATTGGTTAACCAAGTATGGTGTGAGGTTGGATTGTTGCAACCAGAAGGTTGTTGTGTCTTCTGGTTGAGTCGATTTGAGTCCAATCTGTTTTCTAGCAGTTTTCAAGCTTGCAAGGTAATCAGAGAAGAAGATCAGGGCTATATCTTCTCACGTGTGACAGAAGATAAGCCAACTGTGATCTGTTGTAGATCTCGGTGGTGAGCGAGTTTGTGGGTGTATTTCCTGAGAAGAGTACACTGCTACGATCTGAGAGAGAAATTGATTTCTCCTTTGATTTGGTTCTTGCTATAGGACCAATTTTTAGAGCACCTTATCGTATGATTCCTCTGGAATGGAGAGAATTGAAGGTGCAGTTGGAGGACATGCTATTCAAGCAGCTCATATGATCGAGTGTTTCTCCATGAGGAGCACTAGTGATCTTTGTGAAGAAAAAGGAATGGCAGGATGAAGTTATGTGTTGATTACAGGCAGATATGTAATATTACTATCAAGAATAAGTATCATTTGCCTTGAATTGATGATTACTAGATCAGTTGAGGGGAGCCGATGTAGTCTCCAAGATAGACCTACGATCCGGATATCATCATGTTCGGATTAGACTGAGAACATACCGAAGATAGTTTGAAGATCTCAGTATGGTCACTGTGAGTATGTCGAACATCTCAGGATAGTTCCTCAAACATGGAGGAATGATCAGTAGTATGCTAAGTTGTTTAAGTTTGGCTATCAGATATGAGATTCTTTAGCCATGTGACTTATGTAGTTGGAGTATCAGTTAATTTGAGTAATATAGCAATTGTGATGACTTGGGAGAGACCCAAGGACATATCTGAGATCAAGAGTTTCCTTGAATTGGTAGGTTATTAGCGGAGGTTTGTTCAGGGATTTTCACAATTGGTATTATCTTTGTTTTGCCTCACTTGAAAAGGGATTTCGGTTGTTTGGACCCAAGAGTGCGAGCAGTGTTCCAGGAGCAAAAGGAAAAAGTGGATTACAACTCCTGTATTGACCTTCCTAGCCCTAAGGGAAGCTTTGAGATGTACTATGATGCTTCCAAGTAGGGGTTTGGATACATATTGATGCATCTATATTGAGGTATCTTTTGTAAAGGGTGATGATGATCCCTTAAGTCATAGGTATATGTTGTATAGGTATGGTGATATAGTTTGAGAGCCGTGATGGCTAGATTGTGTGATGTAAATTGTGATATTACATTTATCAAGCAACTGAAGTCTCATGAGCAGGCTTATCTTAGTTATAATGTAGAGCTTGTAGTTATTGTCCTTGCTTTAGAGATTTGAGTCACTACCTGTATGATATCAAGTTAGTGGTGGTTAGTGACCACAAGAGTCTCAAGTATCTGTTTGATCAGAAAGAGCCGAATACGAGATAGATGTTTGAGCAGGAAGCATATGAGTGTTGCCTACATGATGATCTCAGACCGTGAGTTGATTGAACAGTTTAGCGATATGCACCTAACGGTGATAGAGGGTGCTTGTGATCTTGATTTGAAAGAGATCAAGATTTATAAGGTTTTGATACAGAGGGTTCGAGAGACCAGGAACGGCAAGAGGCTGTAAGGTTTATGATTGAATGGTAAGATGTTTCTTGAAAAATTCACAATTTGGTATTGTACCAAGATTGAGTTGGTGCGCCTAAAGGCGAGTTGATGGTTGTAGTGTTGTCTGAGAAGTTGTATAGGACTAATTTAGCAGAAATCCAACTGCCACCAAGATGTATCAGGACCTAAAGAGGAACTTTTGGTGGTCAGGGATAAAGAGAAACATAACTGAGCATATGCTAAGTGTTTGGTATGTTAGAAGGTGAAGATTGAGCATTCGCGACCGTCAGGTCTATGGCAGCTTTACTGATTCCGGAGTGGAAATGGGATAGCAATTCCATGAATTTCGTGGTTGGAATACTGAGAACTCAGATTATATGTGATTTCATCTGGGTGAGTGTGATAAGCTGACCAAGTCTACTCATTATTACCTTTACGAACTGACTATATCGCGGAGAGGTTGGCTTAAATATATGTCAGAGGATTTGTCAGATTACATAGTGTCCACAGAGTTGGTCAGTAATAGAAATCTGGAATTCCTTCTAGATTTTGGAATGCATTTCAGAAGGTTTGTGGAACCCAGCTGAGACTTAATGTGGCATTCTCAATTGCAAACAGACAATCAGACAGTGTGGACTATTCATGTTTTAAAGGATATGTTGAGAGCTTGTGCCTTGGAGCAAGGTACTAGATGGGATTGATACCTACCTCTGGTGGAGTTCTCGTACAATAATAGTTTTCATGCTAGTTTGGACATGGTACCATATGAGGCATTATATGGCCGGAGGTGCATGACTCCTGTTTATTGGATTAAGGTGGGTGAGAGACAACTTCTTGGACCTGAGATGGTTCAGGAGACTACAGAGCAAATCCGTATAATCAGAGATAAGTTGTTGAAGGCTCAGAGTCGACAGAAAAGCTATTATGATCATAAACACAGGCCGCTGCAGTTTGATGAGGGCGACCATGTGTTTCTGAGGCTGTCTCTAGTTACTGGTGTTGGACGGGCTTTGGGTGTGAGAAAGCTCAGTCCTAGGTTCATTGGTCCTTATCAGATTCTTCATAGAATAGGACCAGTGGCCTACAGGCTAGCTTTGCCTCCCCAATCGTCAGGGCTGCATGATGTTTTCAACGTGTCACAGCTGAGGAGGTATGTGCTAGACCCTTCACACGTGGTGGAGCCTGACACCGTTCAGATTAGGGAGAATTTGACTTGTCCTACACAGCCCATACGGATTCTGGATATGATGGAGAAGCAGATCCGGAGTAGGACCATTCCCATAGTTAAGGTACAATGGGAAGGAAGGACACCTGAGGAGGCACCTTGGGAGCGAGAGCAGGAGCTGGTACAACTATACCCCGAGTTGCTTAACAGGTATGTTTTTGAATTTTGCGGACAAAATTCTTAAAAAGGTGGGGTGAATATAACAGCCCCTCTCTCTCTCTTTTCCCGTATCCTTCTCTCTCTTTGCTTTCTTCCTTTTCTCTGCTTTTGCCATTGATGAACTAGAGAAGCTTCTTAACCACTAAACCGTTGACCAAAACCCTTCACACCCAACATGAAAGTAGAAAGGAACTTCTCAATGAGCTAGATTCCATCACCACTTTTCTCTGAAAACCATTAAACAGAGAGATCCAGTTCTCTAGGAAAATTCACAAAGTTTGATTCTGAGGAGAAAAGAAGGCGTTTTAAGGACGTTCAAGCTTGAAAAAGCTGTTCTCTAGCATTTCTTGTCGATTTAGAGGTAAGAAATTCAAGTTTTACCGCTTGATTTGTGAAACTGTTCTTGGGATGAATAGTGACCACTTTGTGATAGGGCTGGAATTAGACTTGAGTTCTTTAGAAAAGTATGCTCAGGAGGTTGTTCTGATGAATATTAAGCTTTGAAACATGATTTTTGATGAAGTTTGATTTTGACTCTGTGATATGTATGAGTAGGAAGAATGTTGATGGAATGGAAGGTATTATGAGATATATGAGTCTGAGTGCTTTTACAAAAGTTACTCAGGAGGCTAAATAAACGGTGAATATGTGTTGAAATAACCGTTTTAGTTAAGTTGAATAATTAGTGATATATGATCTGGTTAAAGGCAATTGAACTAGTTGAATTAACTTATACAGAGTCTTAGAAAGACTCTAAGGCCTTGGTTAGGCTGAGATAGATCCTGTTGAGGGTCTGTGAGTCACCTATGAGATGGTTAGTTCTAATAACCCTAAGATAGTTGATTGAGAGGGTTATAGAAAGGAATTATGTTTTCCTTTCATTAAACGGTTGAGAACCGTTGTTAGGTGTTTTGTATGGTTTTATTGATGATTGATTGTGTTGTATGCCTGTATATAGGGTGGGACACCGAGAGTATCAGTGGCAGAGACCACAGTCCAGGGATTGGACAGCAGAGCACTACCGTGCCAGGTAAGCTCTTCGTTCTTGGGAGTGTTTCCCACTACTTGTGTTCCCCCATACTCCGAGATAGAGTGATGGGTGTATCGATGATTTACATGCATTGAATTGGTTGTTACAGCTTTCTTCATGATGATATGTATGCATGTATCTGTGCTCTGTGTATGGTTGCCTTTCGGATAGATCTTCTGGCCAGTAGATAGATATGGACCTCCCTAGGAGTAGAGCGCAACTCCTAGTTTGGTTTGCTCCATAGGAGAGATTCCTTAAGACCAAGAGATAGGTGGTCTCATGTTGTAGCAGCCTATTCTCGGAGGTACCATATGGCGTGCATCCTTGTGTAGGGGTAGCTCCTGTTGGATGACACAGGTGTGAGTTCCGGCCTCACACTGTGGACTGAGATGGTCCACGATGACTTACTGGGTACTGAGATGGTCCCAGGGGACTGAGATGGTCCTGGATACTTATGATGTACACATTAGAGCTTGTGTGTGCCCATGTGTTGTTATGATGATGTTGTGATGCCTATTAATGTATTGTGATCATGGAAGTGAGCCAGGGTGAAGGAGAAGCTCCAAGAACCCTGAGCTTACTGAGATTTTTATCTCACCCCGTGTGTGGGGATTATATTTTGCAGGTTGTACTGCTGACAGAGATGAGGGACCCCAGGGCGAGAGGCTCTAGTCAGGGACATACATGGTATAGCTGCTTGGAGCAGTGTTTTGAGAGATTGGTTGCTCATTGTTGTGTATAGACATATATATATATATATATATATATATATATAATATGTGTTGTTAGTTTGTATCCCTTGGGGAAAAGTGTGTATGCTTGCATATATTGAATTCCTTTATATGGTGTACCCTCATATGAGGATTTGATATGTGATATTAGGGCACTGATGCCTACTTTTGTATGTGGAATGTATATATAATCGATGTATAGGCAGGTGGGTATCTGTGGTTTATAACCTCCTGGTATATCAGTGTGGATATTATAGTTTTATCTGCCATTGTTTTACGTCATCTGGATCACTAAGGCTGTTGTGATAATCTGACATTCGTTTGATTTACTGTCTATACGTACCATACATAATGAATCAAGAAAAATGGTCTTGGGGAATGCTTCCTAGAGATTTGAGTAATTGTTTTTTTTTATTAATTACCGCGCTAATATGATAAAATAATATGTTAATACACCGGATGCATACGGGGTGTTACAAACATATATCACAAAATATTCTCTTATAAATACAAATTAATACATGTAGTGAGTGAAGTAAATTCATGAAAAGGTTTCTCTAAAAGATATAAACTGAATATCTAAATATTCCTATCTTTGTGAAATAAAAGATATTAACTGGATATCTAAATATTTCTATCTTTATGGAATAAAAGATATAAACTGAATATCTAAATATTCCTATCTTTATGAAATAAAAGATATAAACTAAATATCTAAATATTTCTATCTTTATGGAATAAAAGATATAAACTGAATATCTAAATGACAAAAAATTATGTGAACACATCATAAAATTGTCATTAGTTCTAAATGCTTTGTAGCCATTTATTTGGTTCACGAAGATCAAAATAAAAGTTTTCCAATACAAATAGCGTAAATGACAATAGTAACAATAACATAACTAAAATACAATTCAGTGTCAGAATCTGAAATTTTCAAATCATAAACTGTGTCACACAATATCACTTTAAACCAAATGTGAATGTAAATCGTGACAAAAAAATCAAGATTTGAATATGGGTTAATTTCACAAAACTCAAAGCCATGAAATTGAAACATGTTTCATTGATACTATTGTCTTTGATCTTCAAACGGGTTGACTTGACCCAGTTTCAACCAAAATAAAAATCCAAATCCAATGATTTTCTCAGTTATTTTCAAAAATGCCACCGCCCCTCATTCTAAAACGGTTAATCTACAACCGTCTTAGATTGTCCGTCTTAAAATAGCATATTTGTAGTAGTGTGTTTTAATTTACAGAAAACTTAGAAATTCAATTTCCATATGATTCTAAGGCTCCTTAATAATTAAAACGTTCAAATAAAATACTCATATTTCAATGAAACAATATTTCACATGTATGAATGTCAAACAAAAGCAAGACAGAGGCAATAACGGGCTCTGATACCAAATGTAAGAAAAACTAAATAACTAATCATGTTTACACACAATCAACATAAGCAATTAGATTAAGTGCGAAAAATTAAGATCATAAATACCTCCCGCCATTGCTATTCTTATTTGCTCTAAAGATGATTTGCAGCTGTCCGTAAGTCAAGTAATCTGTAAACAGTTTGAGTCTCCAAAGTAATCTGACTTTTGGCTTAATGATCTTCTATGCTTTCACTATCACTCACTGATGGTGTATTGAGAATTTCAGATAGCAAGCACAGGAACCTTGGTCATAGTGTACATCTCCTTTTATAATCTCTTCCCATCAAAGAGATTGTTTTTGATATGCATAAAACGTGAACTTAGTTGTCAAAAAGATAACAGATAAAATTAACTGATAAGATTAGCAACAACTTAATCTTAAAAGATAAGGTGAATGGACCACCTTATGTGGTTTTGATTTAGTCAGTCAAAATAAACCAACAGCTCCAACTATTTTTCATTTTTCACCTCTAAGAACGTCACAAATCCATATCTTTCCCCTATGAGTTTCTTCTATTGGCCACAAAGATCTCCCAAAACCTTCCCTAAGGCTTAAAAACCCTTCATAAGGTTGCCATCTTATATTCCTGGGGAAATTTGGAGAAGAAATATGTTGAGAGATGTCTATTACTTTGCCTTGTACCTCCCCCGTGCCTCCTTCCGGCACCTATGTCATGCGTGCACATGCATGTGTGTGTGATTAAGTTACTACAAGTGTAATTTAAAAGAATTAAAAATTAAAGTTTTCACTTCAAATGATAAATAGAAATAAGAAATGATAATAAAAGATAACGAAATATATACACAAACATGAATAAATTATTCATAAAAGATAATAAAATATATCAACAACCACAAATATCAATTTATAACATATTATTCTTTTTTCTCTTTATTTTCCTATGGTGATTGAGTTAGTAATTAAAGTTTAGAAATCACTCTCAATCCTTTTTTTTTTTTCAAAATTAAACTTTGTGTAAAAGTATGAATAAAATTAATATTAATTTATGACATTAAATCATTTTTTAAAATTAATTTTTAAAATATCATTCTTAAATACTAACTAATTCTTCTAAAATTAGATATGTTCAATTTTTTTGTCTAAGAGATCTATTCAAATTTAACCAAACGGATACTTAATCACAAACAACACATATATCAACTTGCAAATTGGTATCACTTTCTTTTGTGGAATTTTGTATATATTATCACAAAATTTGACTTCCCCAGATTGCAGACATCAACATAGAACTGTCAAGTTATCAGAGAATTATTTGCTGCAGTTTGAATCTTCAGATAAAAATAATAATAATAAATAATAATCTACTGCACATTTGGATGTCATATCACACTTTTTGTTTGGAGTTAAACAGTTACATGTGGAGATGGTGTATAAAAGAAAAAATATATACATAAAGACAGCAAAGTCTTGATCTAGAAAAATTATTTATCCATATACGTATTTTGTTTCACATTGCTACCGTGAGTCTACAGCAGATTCTAGGAGGAAAAAAGAAATCACCCACCAAAATGGGAATCCTATACGGTAGCTAAGTGCTCATTTAAATATAGACAATATTCTGAAAATATTGAGAATTTGACCGTACTGCCACGCCTCCCAAAAAAAATTACCGGAATGCCACGAGAGAGAAAAATTTTACCAGAGTGCCACGCGTCGTAATTCGCTAGTCAGACTAGCGAATTACGTGATGTACACGTGGCGGGGCAATGCGTATTTCGCTACAGGCCCCAGCGAAATAGGTGCCACGTGACAGGCAATACATATTTCGCTGGGGGGCCCAGCTAAATAGGTGCCATCGTGGAAAAAAAAGACGGAAAACTTCGAACGGTCATAACTTTTGATAGGAACGTCCGACGGAGGCGTACGATATGTCAAAACGCTCGAAATTCAGAGGGGAAGCTCTGGGCAACTCCCAAAAGGGAGTTGGTCCGCCATTTTTTCCAAAAAAT
>PYAF01002136.1:1367145-1381424 GCA_007407185.1 Glycine tomentella | reverse complement strand
AACTTGTTTTGATCGATGAAAAGCTTAATTTTGGTATTTGTTGTGTTTTTCGGATTGAATAATAGAAATGATGAAATTCGGTTTCATGTCCTTTATTCTCACAATATCGGAAGTGCCAATATCCAAAATCTGCATCAGCAAGGGTGTGGCAAATTCTTTTCTCCCATGTAAAGATGTTGTGGACTTCACAGGATCAGCTACTCGTACTTCAACCTCAGGATTGGACGTAGCACCTGCTACCAATGAATCCGCCATTGAAGTCAACTACTGTCAAGCAAAGGTGAGATTGATTTAATAATAATTAATCTTAATATCATGTTGACACCATCTTAAAGTATGTAGGTAAATACAAAAAAACTGCATACCAGTTTTGAAGGAAATATTATTTCATGTACAGTAATAATTCATACAAATAAGAGAGAAATATAAAGATAATTGAGATAATATGGTATGATTAAGAGATAATTATATCTCTTAAACATTTTGATTAGAGATTCAATCTTTAGGTGCAAGAAAGATCGTTTATAAAAAAAGATCAATCCTTTAAACGAGTATTTATACCTCAAAGAATTGTTTTTTAATTGTCGGTCCAAAATATCCTACTTTACCAAAAATAAGATATTTAATTAGTATTTCTAAAATTAGTAATTTACTTAAGAAAAAACAAAGTAAAACATCACAGAAGATAATAAAATAATATCGATGATAAATTTTAATAATAATATACGTACACAATATTTTTTTAGGAGATATATATTTACTAACTTTAATGTTTAATTGATTGTTGAAGTTTCTTACTTTTCCATACACATGAAGGATTACTTTAAAGTTCAAAAATATCAAGTCTACTATTTCAATATCCCATGTTGTGTTTATTTCTAATGTCTCAGTTTTACCAAGTTAAAGAAAATGCACAGCTAGAAAACCAAGTTAAATAAAAAATTTGTTCGTTTTTTCTTCTCCTTTTGCGTATACACAATCTGCATAACAGAAGTTCTATTGAACAACAGATATATGCATCATTAATTTTTTATGCTGATGAATGTAGGGCATGGTTAGTTTAATTTCAAGTGATGGAATCCTGCAGCTAAACATATTCATCTCCTTTTTGGCCGTGTTTCACATTTTGTTCTGCACATTGACAATGTGTCTTGGGAAGGCAAAGGTATGCTCACTATTTTCAATTATGTAGAAATTAGAGAGAAGAATTTGTCTACACATAACAGTTTTGGTTACACGTAACCTGAGAACCATACACGGGTTTTTCTGTAGTAGAAAGTTTGAATATATGAGGTATATCATTTTCAACATTATAATGCAAAAGAATATAATTATTATTCTTGTGATTATATCTTAAAGAAAAAAATTTGACTATTCCACGGTGAATCCAATATTAATCATTATGATCCGAAATTAAATGATATATCCTTATATAGTCTGGTAATTTAAAAAATGGTATGTATACACAACAAAACTGTTTGTTCGTTCTAACTACCTATTGTTATTCTTTAAAAAAAAATAGAGAAAAAAAAAAAGACACCTGTTGTTTATCTTTATCATCTTTCTTTAATTAATCGGTGTATTATGATCGACCTTGGTAATGTGCCACTTTTTAAATTGATCAGAGTGCACACATTATAGAAAGTCAAAAATTGATTGTTTTTCTAAAATATGGAACCAGAAATCAAATATAATCTTACGTATAGTCGTATAGTTATTCCCATTCCCATTTTACCTAATATTTCGACTAAATCCTTCCAAGGAAAATGGAGGTTTGACCGTTGTTTAAATTAGAATATTTGAAAATAATAACCATTCTATAAGGAGATATATATTAAATTAAAACAATATACCTTTCCTATAATCAAGCCCAACAAAACATTTGATCTCCTCATTCTGCATTATATAAGAAACAATGCAAGTTTAATTTTATCCAAATGTGCCACAATTTAAATTTATTAACCAGCGGGACACTTGGGAAGTTGTTTGGTTTTAAAAACGTTTTCGTAACATTTTGTTTTCACTTTTTATTAAAAAATGCACCTAATTTTTACTTTGTTTTCACTTTTGATTATTTCAAAAGTGTGTTTCACACACATGTAATTGTGTGAAAACATGTTTCCTTTTCTAATTGAATGATGGAGAATAGTTAATGTAATTTAAAAATTAAACAATATAATGTAAGAATTACTTTTATCATAATTTAATTAGAGATGTCTTATTTGAGTCATAGATAAATGACTGTATTAAATATTTTAAGATAGAGTTTTGTCATCTATATTAATTATATTCGATTTGAATAAAATTATATTTGATAGGAAATACATGTAATCTATACAAAAACAAACAAAAAGTTACTCTTATCGATCGAATTTATAAATAAGTAGCATAATTAATTAATGAGTGCAAAGTTATCGTTTTGTCCCTAATGCTCCACCAGCATTGTATCATCACGAGTTTCCAAAATTGTAGTAGGCTAAGAATAAAATCATGTGAACAACATATATATGGCATAAAAATAAAATCGAAGAGCTAAAATTGACAAAGCATTGAAATACCATGTTAGTTAAATGTCCAAACTAAGCTCACAAGATGCATGCAAGGTCTGGGACCATTTATTCAGTTGATGCACGATTGACATTACAATATTCTGTGACAGATGAGAAGATGGAAGAGATGGGAGGATGAGACTCAAACACTTGAATATCAGATAGCTAATGGTAACTTAATTTCTTGATTTATTTGTCATAGTAGAGGAAGAGGACTGTAATTAGACTTTGTAATTATAATCAACCTTGCATTGACACTTACAATTACTTACTTTCATTCCAATGTAAACGACTTTCCTTGTACAGATCCAAGAAGGTTCCAGTATACAGGTCAAACATTGATTGGCAAGCGTCATTTGAAATTCTGGAGCTATCATTGTCCTTTGCTTTGGATGGTAAGTGAATGTGAATGAAAATTTTGAACTGGAAAAGACAATTTATTAACCACTAATAGTTTAGTTTTGATACACTGTGCCACAGTAAACTTTTTTAGTTTTTACTCTGCAATTATATAGAAATCACCCTAAATATGAGTCATATGGCTTTGAGGGTAGTTATTACAAAAGCTAATAATTTAATGATTCGGAAATTCATGATTGGATAGGATAACAAATATTTACAGTTTATTCCAATTAAATTCAAAACAAATCAATGATTTTATCTTTATAAACATCAAGAACCTCAAGGCAAGTAGTTTGACTTATAAGTCTTATACATGATGATTCATTTGAACCAAAACAAAAATGCATGATAATTAGTATTGGGGTTGTCTGCAATTGTTTATTAGCAAGTCAGTTTAAACTAAAGTTGAATAAATGTTCTTAGTTCTTACTTTCTTTGTTTTTCTTACTATCTATTGTCTTTCTTTTCATCTGATTTTATGATGTTAGAAGTTAGAGAACTCTTAAAAGATACCAATGTTTCAATTCTGATGATAAAAACTGCAAGAAAACCACGACAATTATTTACCTATACTAATTAAATTCATATTGTGTTCTATGTAGGTTTGCTTTATTCGGCAGTTCTACGGATCAGTATCAAAAGATGATTACTTCACTCTACGAAATGGTTTCATTGCAGTAAGTGAATAATCTATAATTCTATGCCAACTCCCTTAGTAGGAATTCATGGTACTCATTGAGCTTGAGCATCAAGAATTTAGATCAAATTTATTCTTTATAGGTTTTGGCTTTTCTGGATCGAGCCTCGTTACAATAAAGTAAGTTGTCAAACATACTCATTCCATTGTGACACCAAACAATGCTTTTCTTTCCTGAAATTGCAGGCTAATATTTCTTTAGGCAGCAATTTCAACTTCAAGAAATTTCTTTCCCGCACTTATGATGAAGATTTTGAGAAGGTTATGGGAATCAGGTACTGGTACTACCTATGGTCAGATCAGAAACAGGGTTCCTAGTCATGTGGATAACCGGTTTCGGCTACCTCAATATTTTATAAAGCAGATTCTTATAGTTACAATTATTAAATTTCAAGGCCGAAAAATCATGAACCCAAGCTTTTGATGCTCTTGCAGGATTTGGATCTGGATTTTCTCCATACTTTTCATATTTTTTAGCGCGCACGGTATGCAATGTTGTATCAAGTTGTCACTAGTCCTGTCCTTACTATACCTATCAATATACTTTCATGGCATGAAAACATTTTTTGCAACAAAAGCATTAGTACTTAACAATGGTTTCATTTTGTTTGCAGAGTTCTATAATTACTATTGGCTTCCATTTATTCCACTTGTGGTACAGTTTATACTATTTCACATAATTTTGTCCATTGCATTAAATTGATTGTACTGTTATTTTTCTTCAATATGTTTTTTCTACCCTTTTTTGTGACATTTGTATGCTTTCATATTCTGTATTGAAGGTTGCTTTGCTTGCTGGGACAAAACTACAAGTCATAATAACAAAGATGTGTGTGGATAGTTGCAAGGAAAAGCCAGTGATCAAAGGAAGTCTACTTGTAACACCCAGTGATGCCCATTTCTGGTTTCATCAACCTGAATGGCTTCTCCATTTACTCAAGTTCATCCTTATCCAGGTAGATATTATCACATAAAAGTGTTAAAACCATTCACCATAATCAAGCATCTTCCAACAGTTTAAAGTAATAACAATGGATAAATGACAATTTTGGTCCCTGAATGTTTAAACTGGTGACAATTTACTCCCTGAAATAATAAAATTTCTTATTTAGTCACTGAATGTGTTGAAAGTGCAAACTCTGTTTGGAAAGTAAAATGTAATGTAAAAACTCTATACAAGTAAAATCTGATGTAGAAACTTTTATATCTCAGAAATTTTAACCACACTACACCTTTCCTAATTGGCATTTTGTTGAGATATACAATAACACAGATTTTAAGAGTCTAAGGGAATTAATTTTAAAGAAAATGAACGTGCTTATGCATAACATCCTAATTACAAGACCTATTGTGATTTTTTGCAGAACTCCTTTCAACTTGCATTCTTCACCTGGACTTGGGTAAGTAATGAGTACTCAAGAGATGTTTATTTACTATGCTGACTTTACTCACAAACAACAGTATGAATTTGGTCCAAGGTCTTGCTTCAATCGAAAAAGAGAGGACATTGGCATAAGGATTGTCATGGGTGTAGCTGTGCAGCTCTTTTGTGGCTATGTGACATTGCCCCTTTATGCACTTGTTACTCAGGTACATATACATCAAATCATTTAGATGCTCATTTCATTTATTTGATAGATTCGATTTTTCCTTTTTGTGTCAATAGCAATAAGGACTTTGTCAAATTTTCCTTCAATTTGACAATGATTATATCTAATTGGCTGTCATTAATGCTAATTCTTAAGAGTCTAATTTTGATACACCAAACTTAACAATTTTTATCAGTGTTGACTATAAATCACCTTATATATACCTTTTAAAGTAAATTATGACAAAATTCTATAATTTTTAATTATATGACAATTCATGATTGGATAATAGTACATAAAGCTCTTACAATGTGAATGTATTTTAATCAAACTCTTCTTAAAAACAGATAGTTCATTTAAATCAATGATTATAAGTTATAACAACTTACATTACATGATCATTATGTAACAGATGGGTTCTAGCATGAGGAGAGAAATTTTCACTGAGAGGGTTTCTAGGGGCCTAAGAAAATGGCACAAAAGAGCAAAACAATCTCTGTCCAAAAACAACTCAACTTCATGCAAACACTCAGATTCTTTGCATTCCAAAGAATGTGACAATTCAGTAAGAGGATCAGTGGATATTGTGCACACCCCAGATAATGTAGTGCTCACAAGCCCTCCTTCTCACATCACAAGTGGAGAGGAAGAAAAGAGCATTGCACCAACCAATGAACAAGAGATATCAAGTAACTCCACTTCAGAAATTATCAAAACTACTCAGGAAGAGAATCCCAAGATCATCACCAGAGGAACCTATGACGGTGAGATCTCATTTGGAAGCAGCTGGAAGAATGTGGGAAGTAGCAGGGGCATTGGAGAAATTGGTTCAATAATTGAAGAAGATGGTGCTGAAAACTTGCCTGAGTTGATTCCATAGGGACACTATAATATTAATCTCAACGAAAATGTCTCTATAAGACAATTCTAAAAACTATAGCCCTTGCTTATATCTTATTAAAGTGTCAACAGCAATCAAATTAATCACCTATCCTTTTTACCTCTACCCTTTCTTCTGTCCCTAAATTGAAAATTAACACCAGTAAGAAAATTTCTTTCTCTTGTTGTGACACTGACTTTCTCAATCACAATTGTTTACTTTTCCTGCCTAATAGGGACGCGTGATTTGAATCCTAGATAATCTATCATATAACTAGATACTCCTTACGGCAATGCAACTATCAACAACTACCAATATTATTCAAATTGGCCTGACTTGAATTGACATTTTAGTGTCAATTAAATCAGCGTGTTTGAAAATTCCAAGTAGGAAAAATTTGAGCTGAGTATACAATTGTTATGGAATATATGAAGCAACGTAAGCTCGACAAGCCCATAAGTTATCATTGAGGGTTTTACATGAAAGATCCTCCTCAAATATCACATTGTTTTCTTGATTTCCAAATCAACATCATTCATCAATCATCAATATAACAAAATTTTGGGCACGGGAAGATTCGAGAGCAGGGTATACGATAAACAAAACCGTGTTGTTATTGCTATATGAGATGTGGTAAAGGTAGAGATCAATGAATAGCTGAATGATTAAATTTTTCAAGTCAGAGCTTCTTTGACTTCAATATGTTCCCGCTGTAGTTGGCTTATATTCCAAATTTATTATTTTTGTCAAAGGCTGATCTATCTCATGCATGCTAAGTGTAACGAATTTGACAATTGCATCGATCGTTCCAGTTCCAAGTAATAAAGAGATAGAAGAATATCGTCTCGAGGATTGAGACATCAAATTTATTGTGACTATTATCTTTAAATTGGATGAAATAAATTGAATTAAATTGTGATTTGTATTGTGGATTGAGAAATTTAAATAACAGAATTAAAATGCAATAAGAATTAAAAACAAAATTAATTAGATTTGAAGAATTTATTAAGAAGAATTGTAGGAAGAGCACATTCACCTTTTGATTCCTACCTTCTTTATTTGGATTAATTACTCATTTAATTATTTTAATTGTTCAGATGTATCTTTCCATTAAACTAGTTAAATCCTAATTCTTTAGTGACTTTAATCCTTTAATCCAATCAAAACCTTAATTCCTTAGTGATCTCTCATAAATTAAGCATTAAGAAAATATATTTATTCATCTGCAATCATACATCCTTGTCCCTAAGTAATGTAACAATTGTTATTTTACTCTTATCAAAAATTAAAGTTCCAGCATTTTTATTGTAAACCCTAACTCTCAGAACTTTATTAGAATGATCAGCCCTAATAAAGATATAATCAATACAACACAAAGTAAAATAAAACAACTTAGGATAAAAGAATAATAGAAATCAATCCAAGTACAGAGGAGTTTACATCAGATTTTAGCTCTAACTACAATAAAGAGGATTAGCTAGACATAGTTATGTCTAGTCTTGATAAAAATAGATAAAAGTAGATCAAGAATATTAAAGAAGAAGAATAATCAAACCCCTCAATCTTGAATCTCAATCTTCTTGACCTAACTTTAATCCCTCAAGAATGATTCTCCTTCTTGTTTTGCTCTATGCAAGCTATAAGTGTCTCTGTGTTTCTTTTGGCCTCCTAAGTCCCTATTTATAAATTAGGGTGTGAAAATCTTCTCTTACTTTTATCTTTGTGAAATCTTTAATTCAAATATCCTCTTATCTTTTATCTTTGTGAAATCTTTAATAAAAAATCTTGAAATCCAGAGCCTTCTTGGTTTTGCTTCTTTTCTTGATTTCCTGCTATTAAAATTCAAAGAATAAGTGATAAAGATAAAATAATGAAAATTTTCACTTGTATTAGCATTTATTGATAAATTATAATTGATTTCTTGATTCTTTTAGCATAAAAACTACTATATGCTAGAAACATATCAAATAATTCCCAGATTTAGAAAATTGTTGTCCTCGTCAATAAAGTAAAGTTTATATTGGGAAGCAAGATTCAATAATCAAGTATATCATTTCATAAACAATCTCAGAATTACTATGTTAAATATGAATAAATTCCATATGAAAATTTCAACAACACTTTTCAATTCCATCAATTATAAAATCTAACTTGAATACTCCTCACCAAGATATATCATTCACTCATCACTCAAGTGTTTAGGTATTATCATAATCTCTCAATCCACTACAGCCATAGTACTATCGTAAGCTTGATCTTATTCTCAAGTTCCTAAAGATGAGGAACATAAACACATGCACAAATTGATCAAAAGGTCTTGATAAGGTTGTAACTTGGTCAGGCTTAGAGGTACGAATATTTGGAAAGTAGCTGAACAATTATTAAGATTGAACCGCTAATATTCAAATTTCTCTTGAATTTTTGCTCGACTACTTATTTTTATTCAGAATTTTTCATTCCTTTCTCTTCTTTTCTTCTTTTTGCATTTCTTTCTTTTCTTTTCTTCTTTTAAACTTACTTGTAACTAGTTCTTTTTCCTTTCTTTTCTTCAATTATAGTGGAGCTCGCCTTAATCTATATCTTCTTCTTTTGTCACCACATAAGCATTCCAATCTCAATTAAGGTAAGTCAATAAATATGGTTAAACAATTTATCAGGTAATTGAATGGAAAAGTCTCAAGCTCAAAAGGGTTAACAAAGGAAAATTTTTTGGATGGGCTAATTTGGCTTTGGCAAAAAAAAAAAAAAAAACAAAATGCCTTTATCATATCAAAATGTACATGCATTGTAGAGAGATCAAGTTCTATAGTACTACCACATTGAGGTCTCTTTAAACAAAATACAAGGAGGTCTCTCTAAACAAAATTTTCTGTATAGGCTCAATACTCACAGGATATGATATCAACCTAGACTCTTTTAATTTATTATCAAGTATCATTTTCTATTTCAATATGCAATTCAGACACCAAAACAATCATAATTTCCAATCATGTTCTATACAATGATATGCCATAATTCATATCACACATGCTTCCTAAAATTCAATCAAATTTGACTGATTTGGCAAATCTAAATCTGAGACATGCTTCTAGAGAATTAACTAATATGTTAGACATCCTTTATTCCTCTAAATGCAATTCTTCAAATAACGCCCATAATTCCCATATTTAGAAAATTGTTGTCTCCACCAATAAACTAACAAAAACTTTATATCCACACATGTATGCGTTATTTGAGGAATCATAGATATAGATGAAACATCAGTCTAAACATAAACCAAAACAAGTGTAAATTAGCAAAAATAGAAAAGTAAAGATAAAAACAAAAAATAGAGATTCCAATCGATACTCCTAAAACTAAGACAAATATGACTCAACAATATTAAAATAAATTAAAAGACTCAAAATTCTTGGATCACTAGCCTTAGAGTCAGTCTATTTCTATCTGATGTGAGAGTTTAACCATATAAGTGAATTACATACTATACTTTAACTCAAAACTTTTTCAGATTTATGAATCTTCTCCTCACTTATATGACGTTTAACTTATTTATTTCTATTCAATATCTTTAACTCACGCTTATACTCCAACAACTTCAAGGATCAAAATACCTTTACAATATTCACCTTTACGCGAGCAATCCAGTTTTCAAAAGTGGGTATAAATTGATAATTACTTTGACCCGACCAACCTACCACTAACCAGAACAGATAATCAGCGAAATCTAAATCCATCTTCTCATCCACTTCGAACATGTCAAGCATGCATACAAGCTAATTAATGTTAAAATTATTTGCAAGGCTGTAGAAGAAGCTCCATATCTTTTATACATGACTTGTTTGTTATTGGTGAATATCCAGATTTTGTAGTGTTTAAAGGCTGCACTCTTAATTGAATCAAATAGGAAAATACCCCAGAATGCATCTCAACACCTTTTATAATGAAATGCTGTGTATAGGAATCCATAAAGGAGTCATTTGCAAGACTTTCCCATAAACTTGGAAAGAAGCCCGAGTTGGTTCAAAGTGTTCCCCTCAAGGTCAATCAACCATATAATGGAATTAATTTATGTTTTGATTATTCCGATCCATAGTTTGAAATTGATTATTGATTTAATTTTGTATATTATTTTATTTTTGAAAGCCAGGTACTCTCGAGTTTTTATTTTTTGGTAGTTTTAATCATATCTTCATAAATCATGATGGAATTATCACAAGTTCAATAAAAGTGAGTTTTGATATTCAATCTTCTATGAAAATATTTTTTGAAACTTAGAAACGCTACATAAATCAATTGGTCAAAGTTATCTCCGTCTAATAGTTGAATAACATGTAAAGTAATCTCAATGTAATACATTACTCTTCAATTATTGACATATAACCTGAAGTAGTTCTGTAGTTGATTAGCTGTCTTTTTTATGTATAATGATTTTTTTTATCTGCTTTTTATGCATAATGATGGCAATGAAATTTAACTTAGAATCTCATACAAACTACCTAAACCACTAGCAATGGTTAAAAATTTCAATTGACGGTGTCAAATGTCTAATGACTTTTGAAAATTGAAACTATATTGTGTTTAATTGAATAGAAAAATAAATAAAATAATGATTTTAAAAATTAAAAATTTCTAAATATTTTCTTTAATGCAAATTTCAAAATTTTCTTTCTTTCTTTCTTCATATTTTCCTTTTATCAAAACAATATGTAAAAGTTTGACTGGGAATTGCCTAACACCTTAATGCAAAAATATTGGAGATACCATAGAGTTGAATCTATTGATGCGTTGTCTATGCTACATACGGTATAAAGGAATACATGTAAAAATATTTCTACGTTTCTATGAAGCTATTTAATATTCCTCCCAACCAGTTATATATATATATATATATATATATAATCCTCCCAACCATAAAATTTTCCCGTGAGAGATATAACTTCTTTTTTATCACATGACATTAACGAAAAGTATCTAATAACTTTTTGTTAATAAATAACTTTTAATCAAAAATTTGACTAGCCTAATTTAGTGGAGTTTTCTTTGTTGACCATATTCTTTTCATGCACAAGACTCAAATTTAAAACCTTAAATTGAGTTAAGTATCACTTGAATCAACAATTTGTTGATAGAGATACTAACTCAATTTGTATATATGAGAAAATAAAAGAAAAAAAGAAAAAGAAAGTATAGAGAAAAAAATAATTCTTTCTTTTTTTGTTGTAACATGGCGGATCACGACCGGACGATGATAAAAATATAATATAAAAAGATTTTTTCTAAAAAGGAAAACTTAGGAGAGAGTCACCACCATTTATTTAAGGAAAACATCGTCGGAAAAACCAGAAGATAATGATTGATCTACCATTTGAGAGGAAAAAAAGTTTCGAGAGTCATTTACGCATTGAAAAGGTGTTAGTATCCCACACGTCCGTCATGAAAATGGTAATCTTTAATCAAGTGTGCTAAAAATAAAGTGATTTTTTAATTATTTATCTTCCCTTGAGAACATGAATTATGTTTGTTGCATTTTTTTTTAGAAAAAAGAAACCAAATTTTTACTTTTTAGAAAAGAGAGGATTTTATAGTTTTTTTAGTTGTTTAGGTCGACAAGGGATTTGTCCTCACTTCTACGTATCCCCAAGTGTAATGAGAAAATCAGACTTACGTAGCTCTTTGGTAGAACATAGATGTGTGTTGGTTTAATTTTATCTTTTTTGAAAGAGATGTTAAGGCATTGGACCTTTAAGTGATGTCAAATAATGTGTAATTTTGTGTAGAAAAAAGAAAATCGAGTGATCATTTATTTGAGTATTTTCAGCCTTTTTTAGAAAAAAAATTGGATTTGTGGTAAACTCCGTAAAGTCAAGCAAGTCGGAGACGCAGCATGACATTTACAAAATTATCCACATATTATTGAAACACCATCAAGCGAGTTAGAGACCCAGCATGGAGTGTATATATAAAGGATGAAGGTTTGACTAACAATATTTATTCAATTCAAACTTAACAAGAAAATAGACAAGGCCCAATTTTTATATTGGTAAATGATGGAAAGTTGTTGACTCCTTTTATTTCTTTGGAATTTGTATCTTTTCAATTTTTTTTTTGTTTTTTTTTTTGTGTGTTCAAACCTCCTCTTCTATAATGTTTTTTTTCTCCATTTATTCTCTTTATTATTTCCCTTATTATTATTATAAAGTTTTGTAGTTTTATTATTTTTCTTACTTTTTCTGTTTTCTTTTTCTCCTTTTATCATTTTCCTTTTTTTTTTCTTTTTCTATTATTTTTCTTTTCTTTTTTTACTATCTTCCTTTCCTTTTTTTTCATTTTATTATTTTTATTTTCCCCTTTTTTTATTCTTTCCATTTTCTTACTTTTATTTTGTTTTTTTTGTTTTTTTTTCTTTTTTTAAAATATTTCTTTTTTTTGGGGGAACCTGGACATTATGATATGATAATTTGAATATAGAGAAAAATAAGATAAATGTAAGAAAATTATCTTTGTTAAATCAAAGTTTCTTTTTCTTTATCTAATGAAAAAAAAAATGTAAACTTTACATTTTTAAAATTTTCTTTCATACACAAAATTATAAATAAATATCCTCGTAAAAAATGATTAAAATATATTTATGATAGTTAAAAATATATTTTTTAATTTGATATTTTCTTTAACATAAAACTATGATTTTATGTATCTACATAGTTCAATTTAACATTTTTAACCGAATCACACCTTTGCAGTCAAGGGAGTTTAGTTAATTATTTGAACAGAATCTATGAATTGTTATAAACACACTTATCTGTCTCCTATTTTTACTGATAAAAAAAAATCACATTGTTGCATAGATTATTATTTAGGAAATATGTCTCTCCTTTTGCTTCCTTTTAACCTAGTTATTTCAACCATAACCACCATATAATAAAAATTAAAATGATTTAGTAGATAAAAAATAAAAGATGTAAAATTCACATTAAAATTAAAAAAATATCACCACGATTCTACTCAACCAAATTTCTCTTCCTCTCTGCTCTTTTCTATATATGATAACCAAAGGGATAGAAGACTCACTGAGGAATTTTCCCTCGGACAGAAATATCTTTCAAAAAAGAAATAACTTATTTATGATGATGTTTTAATGAACTATTTACACAATTACTATTACGTAAGCGGATATAAATCATAATTGTAAAGTTTGATTCGTTCATTGAGGATAATATATTAATGAACTATCGATCCAATTGATGAATATGTAATTGATCTAATTTAACTCAATATATATTATAAATTTAAAATTATATATATATTTATGAGTATATAATTAATATTATTTGAGTAAAAAAATTTATTCTTAATTCAAAATTCAAATTTAAAAAATCTAATTTTTTCAGAAAAAAAATTAGAAATCTGATTAGATCATATCAATCCAACCAAAAATTCTATCAAATTTAACCAAATCAACCCAAGTAAATTACATTTATAAGCCGAATATCAATCAATCTAATTTAACCATCAAATTTCAGTCAAATCAATCTGATCACTCGTCCGAACCAATTTTTACAATTGTAATATAAATATAAAACCTATAGAACATTGTTTTTGCCAAATGTTAAAAGGTGCCCGTGACATGAAGGTTTTTTGTGTTTATCTTATTCTTTACAAATATATCTATCAAGAAAACAAAGCACACGTCAGAAAATTTATTGCTGAGATTAGAGATATCTGCAGCAGGGTCCGCGAAACAGGTGGTGAATATAGTAATGTCAAACACGTGGCACGTGGCTTTGGACAACGAAGCTTCCGCCACCACAGTTCTTAGGGCATGCTGTGTCCCATGTGGGCCCCACCCCCACTTAAGTTCGGCCAAGCTGATGTCATAACGGAGAACGTTTCTTGGTTACGTTACACTGCTATGCTGACTGCATGCCAAAGAAAAATTAAGTATAATTTATAGAAAGAAAAATTATAATACAAATTATATTAAAATTAAAATAAACAAGTGATATGACACATATTATTAATGTATTAAATTTAAAATTTAATTATTAGAATATTATTTAAATTTGATATTTCAATAAATAATTTTTTATCATGTTTTATTTACTCTTCAATCAAACATCAAATTAGTTAAATTTTATTTATTAGGATGATCATGATGGTTAAGA
>PYAF01002136.1:1323794-1367045 GCA_007407185.1 Glycine tomentella | reverse complement strand
ATAAGAATTAAAAAATAATAATTTTTCAAAAACAAAAAATATATAATTACAAGAAATAAAAATGTATTTAAATATAATCATTTTATACATTATACTTAAGAAGATAATTGATTAATAAAAAAAAAATTGATAACTTATTATATTTATATGTTAAATTTTATATTTGTATATATTTCATAGATAAAGAAATTTACATAAATTTTGTTAAGCAATTAAATTTTCCATTGTTTGATAAAAATTCTATAACCTTTTAAGTTAAAAATGTTAATATAAATTAATGAAATAAAATTAAATGTTGAAATTTATTCTTATCATTTCCTATTACTTCACCTCCTTTTTATTTTTTGTAAAGAAAGTTTTGCTTTTAATTTAAAATTTAAGAGCATATTAATTATTTATAATGATATTTTTAAAATAATAATGTATGAAATATGGAAATGTAAACAGGAAACAATATATGTATATATAATATAAATAATTTAATGAAAATAAGAGATTATTATTTTCAAAATGTATATGTTATATAATCTTAAATAACTTATTAAAATGAAAACATATTTTATATATTTTTGTCATAAAATAACTATTAGTACTTTTAAATATTCGGATTAAGTAAATTGAGTTATTTCAGTTTAATTAATATGGTAAGATTTGAGTTTTGAATGCATTAAATATTTTAAAGAAAATATTTAATAAATCATAATATTTTTACTCAAATCCAAAAAAAATTACTATTTTATTACGTTAACAAAATTACTAACTATTATAAAGAATACTTGTGATTTTATTTATAAAAAAAATAAGGTTAAGTTATGAATAATTATTTTAATAAGGTATAATAATTTGTCTCGCGACAAATGTTGTGGGCAACAATAAGTAATTCATGGATAGAGCTTAATCCTCGCCACATGGTGGGGCCCACTTCCTTATGTCATGCCACGAGGCCTATGACGCTTACGTCGACCCTTTACGTGTGTCTCGCTGCGCACTTGTTCGCACATTTCCTTCCTTTTTTATTTTATCCCCTGAGAATTTCAATTCATGTTCCTTTTCTTTTCTTCTTTAAAACAATATTAGTACTTGTCAGAGTAACATTTATTCTCTTTAAAAATTATTTATTTATGAATAAGTAAGCCAGACTAAGCTTGATATTTGAATTCTAGTATAGTACTGTAGTATATTTTATTTGAGCTTTATTTCCATCGAACGATTTTTTTTTTATTCTAAAAAATTCCTTCATTCTCTCCTCCTAGATATTAGTACAGATATTGGCTTAAAATATTATTGTGTCAGTTGCATTTTCTTTTTTTTGTTTCAGATATGAGACGTCAAAGTGATACGCTCAGACAATATTAAATATATATGAACACAGACAATATTTTCTATTAAAAGTAATTTTATTTGAAACACAGAATATATTAAATATAAACACTTCTCATAATAAGAATAATAATAATTTATACCTTAATTCTAACACATTATAAAGATTAACCCCTAATACTAAATCTACTCTAGTTATTTAAATCACGGACGGTATTATATATTATTATTTTTTGGATCACAGCATTATATCACGATATTTAAGATCTATAGATATGAAAATACCTTAATTAGCATATCATAAGCGTTACAAAGTAAATTGAACATTAATTGAGCACAAAATGGATAACATCTTTATTTGTACTGTAAGTCTTATACTTGTTATTTTTTGTGATATATCAGAGCTTATATCAATTATAGCATCCTTGATCTTAAATGGAACAGAACTTCCTTTAAAAAAAATGGAATATAACTTTTTGAATTTTGTTGTCTATACAATATATAAGTCGTATTATTTTTCCTATCTTATCACCTATCATTTTTCATTAAAAAAATTGATAAAACAGGAAAATGCTCCTAATATTATCCAGCAAAACGTCTATGACATATTGAAATTATAGACTCATTTCCTAGAAGGTTACCGAACTCACTCAAACTATAAATAATTCCACCTAATTATAGTTATTCAACTAGCCTTACAATTACTCAACTAATCCTAAGCACTAAGATTTTCCTAAGAAAGATTATCCACTACGTAAAAACAATGACATCAAGTAAATTTAAATCCTCACTCATGAAAAAGATAAAAGTCGTAGTAGATCCTTAACTACTCATCATGTTAAACCTATCATATTTCATACACCTCTTTTTGTCTTCTTCCTCTCTTATTGTAAATTTTGTTCTACAAATACAATTATTCAAACTTTTTCCCCCAATAAGCCTTTCTTATAAAAACAATGTGGGGAAAATGTTGTAGCAAATTTAGTCCAAAACAGTATCAGCAGTGTTTACAAAGTGGGATTTATATAGCAAGTGCCAAGTGGGATGGGATGGCCGTACAAAAACAAGAAAGTAGAAAGAAAAAAAATGGGAAATGACACAACCTACACGTAAGATGACCAAATAACACCGCGTAATCTTAGAAACTTAGGAAAATAAATAAATAAAATACACTTTATTTATTTGCAGTTGACATTATGAGTTCATGACCCTTTCAAATCATCAACAACTCACCCCCCACTTTCCACTTCCCCCATTTATATTCACAACCCCCATAACCAAAACCAAACAACCTCAAACCACACAAACACACACACCTCTTCTTCCCCCTCTCTCTCTAAACCAATAGTTCATATTCACTCAAAAAATTTAAACACCATGCAACAAGCAATTCCTTATAGGTCATGGAAACCTCTCATCACACACACCTCCACCACCACCACTCACTTCACAATTAGCCCACACACATTAACCTGTTCCACAATGTCTCAAACAGGATTATCTCTAAAGGATAATATCGGTTTGGAACCAAATAACAAAAATAATGATAATAGTCCTTTCTTCATTTCCTCCAAAATGGTACCCAACATGGTGTTAGAGAACGCGATTATAGTCTTTGCTAGGCGCGGTTGTTGCATGAGCCATGTTGTGAAGCGATTGCTATTGGGTCTTGGGGCCAACCCTGCGGTGCACGAGGTGGAGGAGAGTGATGAAGTGGGTGTTGTTAGAGAATTGGAAGCAATTGAGGGTGCCACTAATGGAGGGGATAAGGTGCAATTTCCAGCGGTTTTTATTGGTGGCAAATTATTTGGGGGATTGGATCGGGTTATGGCTACTCATATTTCAGGGGAATTGATTCCAATTCTCAAAGAAGCAGGGGCACTATGGCTTTGACTCTTTTTTTTTCCTCCTTAGATTAATTTTTCCATTTTCGTTCTTGGTTTTCTTATTGTATTATATACTATTGTTTATTATTTATGTGTTAATTTCCGGATATATGTTGATTTCCTTCTCCCTGGGAGGCTGTAGAGAAAAAAAATAATAATAAATTATTTTCGATGTGTTCAGACATGGATGCAAAATTTGATGATGTGGGATTACAGAGATTTCTGGAGTTGCAGATCTTGGTACAGTGGAGGAGACTCCACACACTATACTAATTGTTAAAGTTCTTAAATTTATTTGTTTAAGTTGACTAATGGTTAAAGTTGTGATAATTGGAATAATGGGAAGAGATAGAAAAGAAGAAAATAAAATAACACTCAAGAGATAATAGATTTTATACTTATATCTTTCAATAAATCATTTCAGATATGATTTTTTCCAACAAAGTAGAAGAAGTTATTTCAGAATATTTAAAGTAATTACTATAAAATTTATTGAATTTATTTGTAATTATAAATTATAATATAAAAAATCTATGCATTTTTATGTATTTTATAAAATTCATAATTCAACTTATAAAATAAAGAATGTAATAAAATGGGATAAAATATATCAAATAAATAACACATGCATGATGCATGTATTCACAATATAAATGCGTTTTAAATTGTCTTTCAAATATAAACCTTTATATAAAGCAAAGGATGATGTTATATATATATATATATATATATATATATATATATATATATAATTCAAATTTATTTTTCATTTTAATTTTTTACACTTTTAATTAATAAAAATTATATTTTATATAACGTTTAATATTATCATTATAAATCAAAAAATTTATCATACATGATGATAATCTGTTATTCTAATAGTGTCAACAAGTTTTGCATTGCTAATACATATATTATTTATAAATTCATTAATTATTATTGTTAGTTTTTTAAAATTAAAATAAATGTCATAAAATATAATAAAAATTATTTATTTCATTTTTGTAATATTTTATCCGTTAGTAGTTATAAATATTTTTATTTAGAGATTACATGTAGAATTCCTGTAAGCAAAAAATCTCTCGTTCTTATTACTATTATTATTTTATAACCCATAGCCGTAAGCATAAGACAAATTTTATGAAATATAGAGATCATCAAAATAAATTTTATTTATTCTAACAAAGTCTTTTTCATAAAATGAAAGGATCAATTTATATTGCTTCTTCTTATTTAACATAGATGTATAATTAGGGCTTAAATTCAACACCACTGATCAAATTTGATATAGTTGTGGTGACTTTAATTAGCTGTGACTTCAATAGTTTTTACATACCTAAAATTAAAGGCTTAACTACTCAAATAAAATTATTTTGTTAAAATATCTAAAGTATATATAATTATTTTACTGTTGTTATTCTACGAATACACCCACCTAAAGATTCTCATGAGGTAGATTACAAATAAATTAAAGATCACGTTCTCAGCTCAGTTGCGGCAATTGTCATTCTGTCAGTGTTTTTCTATTCCTGCTGTACTGCTACTAGGAAGGTTCCTCTTTTGACTTGAGGCATGTCTGAAGGGTGTGTAACGTAAGCCACAAATAAAAATATGATAACTACTAACCGTGCACAGAGAAAAATATATTCACCTTCGGTTTGGTATGGTATTTTGTGGGTCTCACCCAACGTAACGTGATTTATGGTATAAGAATTCAGTATTATTTTGGTGCAAGAGAGGACAATTTGGTGCGTTGTGTACTGATAGCTTTTAACTTCATCTGTCACCGACAATGGAAAAAGAAACCATAATGTATGCATCTCCGGCAATAATTATGCTACTAGCAACAACTGTATTGTTTTTTCCTTCTTTTTGATGGAAACTACTTTTGTAATTAATAAATACTATATATGTATGATTGTGCAAATGGGTATAAACTAATGTAGAAGTGGAGATAGCACAATGTAATATTGGGTGGAGGTGGGGCGCGGTGGTGTTGGGTGGTTGGGTAAAGGGGTAGTTTTGTCTGTTTGGGTATTTTGGAGGTGCAGGAAGTAAGAGTCCATGGTGTATTTTCCTTGGTCCATTCCAAATCACTATCACTCTTATGTTTGCTTACAGCAATGTATATGGGTCAAGCCCTACTCGGTCCATTTGGGTCCATGACTCATTCCATATGACAATTGTTAAATATTCCTCCAATTTTGTTAAGTATACCTCCCTTATTTTCCAAGAATGTCCTTTTGTAACCACGCTCATTACATACCAGCAATCACAACATCATAGTCATTGTGCACTGGAGGCATGCACCCCACAACCATGAGTCACGCAACACCACCCATGGCATCCAGCATAGTCAAAGAAATAGGTTGAAGTGTTTTATACGCATAATTCAGTACCCAACGACTATAATGTTTTCATCGATGTTTCAAACCTCTACCAATCGGAGGCAATTTTTAGACCTTGTTAAATAAAAAAGGTCATTTTTCAATCACCAGACTGGTGGAGAGGACAAGGCCACTCTTGGCATAGTCAGTAATGAACACATCATATCAAGAATTACAAGACTTATCAAATCAAAGTGTATCAAACCATGAATCAAAATCATCAGCCACTTTGGACTTGCTTCCAGAATGTGAAGAAGATTGCATGCTGTGATGGACGGGTTTTTCTTCCTGCGGCCTTAATAAAACAGTTGGATTCATCAACGTGGATGTTCCTTCCAGCAAGTCATCAAGTACATCATCTAGACTAGCAGTAATTGGTGCAGTTTTGGATGGAACTGTATCTTTATTCGAAATGTGAGGAGGATACGCAGAAGCTACTCTTGATGAAACTGGAATCGAGGTGTTGGACTTAAAGCCCGAAGAATCTAGAATGTTGGTCTCACCAAATGAATCTAGAAGCATATCTAGTTCTTTTTCAGCATCAGCAGCCTCAAATGTCGAGTACGGTTTGCCTCTTGTATCATCAGTAGAATGTAAACTAGCATCTGAACTTAGAACAAATGCTTTATTGTTACCAGAGCTGCTAGTTTGCTGAGCTTCAGCATTGACATAGTTCACGGGAATGCGAAAGTCGTTGGACAAGGGAAATGTAGAAGCAGCATGGCTACTGCTACTGGAACTAGATGATGTAAACTGATCTGCAGCTAGATCATCTAAATCTAATTCTTTAGACATCCTATTGGCTAGTTCACTTTCATCCTTAGTTTTTAGTTCCTCGTCCTCTTCATTGCTGCTAATTGCCGACTCCTCCAGACACTGCACAAAATAAACTGCATTAATGCAGCAAATATAGAAATGCAAACTGTATATAAAAGGGAAATTCATCCTGTAACTTATTGGATTTCACCGGACATACAATTGGAAATATAATATGCTTATCATAACTACATGTTTGTATCATAATGAACAAAGAAATTTCTGAGGTTAGGAATCTTTCATGATTTTCCAAAAACTTATAATGATTACTTTCATTTTCGTATTCTATATCACTCAATGATCATACCTGCACGAATCCATTGTTACCATTGATAAAAAAACACATGCCTATGTTTTAGTGTATCTGATACGGAAAGTAGTGCATTATGGCTCATGCCTTATCAACAGGTGATCAATTTACAGTTTATCTATTTGTCTTTCCATAATACAAAGAAACAGGTGTTTTGCAACAAGATAAATTCTTAACTGCTTGCTTTGGATCATGAATATATGCCACATTAACTATTTCTGCCATCACTATTTCCCAATTTAACTAAATTGTTAATGACTTACTGCTATAGCAGAACACATAATGTTACAGACTACAGAGCAAGAGTTCTAGGAGTCCCTATGAATTTCTCTGTACAAGTAGGTAATACTAGTAGGATTAGTATAAATATAAGGGATTCAAACGATCCAATTCCCTAGTGTGGGGAAACAGTATTGCACATTAAGTGGACAAGAGTGAGCCTTCTCAATCTCAAATCCTTTTAGTTAGAGTTATAATAACATCATGCTTGATTTTTATAATAAAACTTCAATCAGATCGTAGAAATAAAATCCCTGGTTCTAAACAAAAAACTTCTTGAAAAGTGCAAGTTAGGTCTAATGTAAAAACTATGTAAAATAAGTATGCTGCACTGTTCGCCCAGCCTCTGCCCAAGCCTTGGAAGGGGAAAAAGGAACATGAAATTAAGTAATAAAATGAATTTTAAAAAAATATTTTGAAACTTGACTTAATTTAATGCTATAAACAGCCAGCCACGTTATTTTAAGAAACAATTTAGACAGAAAACATACCAACTCAGGGGTTAATAAGTCAGCCTCAATGAACAATCTCTTTGCTAAGTCAACTTTGGCAAAACTTTCAGCTAGAGCATGCAAATTCAAGGACAAAAATGATGCCTGCATGAAAACCCAATTCAAGATAAGTAAGGCAATACTAAAAATGAAGTTGGAATATAACATGTAGCAATATAATCAAGATATGAAAATGTCACAAAGGAAAATCATGTTAAGAATGCTGGAGAAAATCTCGCAGATCGACAACAATTCTATAATTAATTTACATACCACAATTATAATTCCCAATTACAATCATTTCAACATCATCATCATCATCAACATCAACCGCACCTTTAACCCAAGTTAATTGGGGTCGGTGGTAGATGAATCCAATGATAAATCCTAATTACAATCATTTGCAGAAAAAAAAAAAAAAACTGTTCGAAAAAAATAAGAATAACAAAGTATCTAATACTGAAATGCAGACTGAATACTCAAACTTTCAACCATCCTACAGTTTAGTTGCAAGCATGAAGAAACTTACAAATTTTTTGCAGTCACACTTGCATAGCCTATACAACCCAAATGGACCAGTTTACAGAGTAGCTACTATATAAATGGAAGAACTACTGATGGCAATTAGTACACTAGGGAATACATACCAAACAAATTGAAACAGCTTATGGCCATCATTATTGCATCCCATATTTTTTATGCTAACTTCAGAGATGTTTATTCATTAACAAAGTAATCACAATTTCAAACCAATAATGTTATAATATAGCTGGATGAAAGTAAACAAATACTATAATAGCTTATGTGTTTTTCTCTTCTTTTTAAATGAGCACTATCAACTATCAAGTAGTTCAGATACTACTACTACTACTTACTGCTAAACAACTTATTAGGTTACAAGCAATAGAAAGGTGGTTGAAGCTGGCCCCGTTGATTTTCCATGTTAATTCACTTAAAGATGCTTAAGAAGCTCACACTAGCATGCCTAAAATCGTATGATGAGAACTATCTCTATTAGATTCACAAAGAATTCATTAAGGTAGTGAATATATTACCTCCGGATTTCCATTTGTCTTATCATCTACAACAAAATTATCATCTCCAGCCCATGACACAATGCCCTCTCCCCTGACCACAAGCATAGAGCTCAATCCCACACCAAACTCCCCTGTAAAATAATGTCAGAGTATAAAAATCTGAAAAACATCTATATTAAATGAAAAAGTTTCAATGACTAATCAGCTGATTACAAATGCTCATTATAAGCTAGTGCTACTACTGAAATATGTCAGGAACAATTAGGAATCATCAAACATTTGTTACAAGACAGAACTAAAGTGTAGCGAAGCTAGAATTTCATCTATGTTTAATACAGACCTTTATGGCTAATTACCAAGATAGAACTCCAATATTGACTAGAAAACAACCTTAATCAATCTCAGCATGTTCGAGTTAGATTTTAGGAAGGAGAATTCGAACATTTTTTTTACAATAATTATATAATATAATACAAATAGAGTAAAACGTGTATGAACTTTATAATAATTACCTCAAAAGTCATATCCATATGATTTCTGATTGATTGACAAAATATTTTGTTTATTGAAATTTTATTTTGTATGAAACATACCTCCACAATGTAAGTTTCACCAGAGTCAACAAACAGATAAAACCAAACAAAACTCTGCATCCAAGTATTCAACACAACTAGGGTCGAACTCGCTATATTTATTTATGATTTTTATTTCTAATTTTAAAATTTTATTAAATTAAAAATATATATTAAAAATAAAAATGCTCTCTTCTCTTCTCTCATTTCTAAACCACATTTCAAGACAAAAAACTTAACTTAGCACTTAAATTTTGTTTAAATTACAAACAGTAACAGTAATGAATCACGCAAAACACATACCAGGAAGAAGATCATCGAAAGCAGGGAATCCCTCTAAACTCGTCTCCGCTTGGGACTGAGCCTCCGTAACCAGGTGGCGAAAATCCGCACCTTTACTTTTGGGCAAGACAACATCGACGGTTTTGCTCGCAATTCCGGACCCAGAATCCAATTCTTCTTCCTCATCCTCGTACCTGTCCCAATTCGAGGGAAGCGCGGAACGGTGGCTTTTCTTCTTCTTCTTCTCCTCGCTCACTTGCTGCTTCCCCAACGGGCTCTTCTTCGCAGCGTCATTGGGGCCCACAGAAGAAGAAGACGATGATGATGATGTGGCTTTGTTGGGCTTGTGGCTATGGTGAGAATTTTTGCTGTGGTGCTGCGTGTGGCTTCTCTTTGATTTCGCTAAAGCCTTCACGTCCATTGGAGGCTAATGTTGCTGCTGATGGGGTTTTCAATTCCACTTGTTTTTTTGTTGAAGGATGGAACTTGGAAGGATTATTGGAATTAGAAAAATTAGGGTTTAGACAAGGGTTGAATCCAATCTACGGCGTCGTTTCAGATCTTAAGCAGCATTGTTTTTCAGTGTCTCGCACATTCGCAATATTAATTGTCACTAAACGCGCGTTTTGAATGTTCTTGCCTTCTTGGCATGGAAGAAAAGTATTGGGCCATATTCATCTTTTTTGTTTGGTCGGAAAGAGGCTCGTTTCTGATGGATGTAGGACTATTGCTTCCACCGCCATTTTTTGTTTCCTGAACCACCATACTTTTTAGTATCTCCAAATTACCCTTCTTTTTATTATAAGCTGATTAAGCTCCTTCCTTGTAACCTTGTTTTCTTGAAATTCCACTTGGCACCCCATTACACCTCACCCCTCTTTCACTCCTTCTTTGTTTCTCTAGTGTTGTAAGTTTTTTTGTTGGTCAGTCTCCCTCAATCTCTCACAAAGGAGCTGCTTGAGGTAGAAGGTCACATCCCCTTCTACTTGAGATAGAAGGAGAAAGAGGGTGCGTTGTTGTCGCACAAAAAGGGTAAAGGGAAAGGGGGGTGTTGCTGTTGAAAAGGGAAAGGAGATAAAGGGTGCATGTTAGGGTTACAAAATGGGGGAATGGGGTACCTTGTTGCAAGAAAAGGGTATATTTGTACTTTGTGGGCTTCAAGAAGCAAAAGGGGATTATAAGTAGCAAAAAGGAGTGCAAGAAGAAATTGTCTCAATCATTTTTTTAAAGCCTTATATGTGGGCTTAGCTCTTAATAAGTCATGTCACGTTGATTATATTGTATCGTTGAGCCATATCATAAAAGAAAAAGATATATAATTTAAAAAATGAAATCGATGATCGACTGATTAAGATATTATTGGGTTAATGATCGAATCGATAAGTCATTTACTGAATCGCATAACCTGGTTTACAATGCTATAAAGAAGAAGAAAAAAGTTATACATTGATAGTGTAAATTTTTATATACAGTCATCAAATTGTAACCAACTATATATGATAAGTTTGTTGACTTTTAAAATAATTATTTTAAAATAATTCAAATGGTGATTTGTAATTGAAAAACAATGTAAAACTGTTTTACACTATATTAAACTCTATAAATAATTATATCTAATTTATATAATATATATTATAAATATTACATTTGTTAATATTATATTAACTAATACTCTCTAGCTTAGTAGTAGAGTCCATTTATTTGTTGATCTGAAACCTGTCTAGGTCTCATTAGGTTGATGACATGTCCGATCGATAGTTGGACTGAATTGGTTTATCTATCGACAACTTTCACTAACATTTGCTTGTACTTATACTAGTTTAAGGAAGGTTGGTTCCCTAGCACAAGGCTTAAGGACTCTCTTGGACAATAATTCTCTATCTTGATATATTATGGCAATTTTTCTCTAGGTCAAGGGGTGATCCTATGCCAAATAATGACCTCCATCAACACTTATTACTTGGGTTAATTTAGTGCTTGGGCCAGGGTGAATAACTTATGTGGAATGGGCCTACCTTAATTATTGCCTAGGTCCTTATGTAAATCTAATCTAATCTAATATACATATACAAAACGAGACTACCAGCGAAATTACAAACTGGACATTATTCATTGTTGAGACTTGGCATAAAATAGGGACAAAATCCTATAATTGGACATCTCCTCTCTTTTCTTTTTTGTTGTGTAGGTTTTTAGAAAAATGAATTTTTCTAATTGCACCCCCTTTTTAATAAGTTCACTCCAATATTTCAAAATTAAAATTTTCTAATTGTAACACCTTTTTTTATAAATGTACTCCAATATTTCCAAATCAAAACCTGCTAATTGCACCCTATTTTGATAAATAAATTAATATTTCCTTTTAAATCTTAAACATTCATTATATCATTTATTTCATCCCTCTCACATGTTATCTCTTTAATGCGTAGACAGCGATATTACTTGTGTACGCAGGGTATTGTATTAGTCAGTTACAAAAATACAAAATTCTAGTATTATTTTAATTTTTTCCTTCCAAAAAGACTCTAAATCACTGGTAATATAGTGACAAAAGATGGAACCTTAAGTGGATCAATTGCTTATGCCCTGATTTCAATAGAGGTATATAATCACAAGAAGAAAAAATTACTATTGAATTTCGCTTCTTTCTTTCTCTTATTTTTGATACACATCCATTTTGTCATTAATAAACTATGTTAGATCTTGCAGTTTTTTAAATATCTTTCCAGTCTAGATGATATGTTGTCTTAACTACCTTTTTAAGAGTTATATGTGTTCAAATATCTTCCTTATCATCTTCTCTCTTTTCTCAACTCTGGAACGTTCTTCTTCTCTAATGTTCTATGTTTTCTCACCATTTTTTTCTCTTCTCTTACCTTCTTCATTCACTCAAATTATTTTCTCTCTTTTAAAAATAAACCAGTGAAATATCTTTTTACTTCTTCGCTAATTGTTCAACATCGCAATGCTCACTGAAGATGTCTTTGTCAGCCACTACAACTTCATAATTTTTCATGATTTATAGTGATATGTAGCAACAAAGACGAACAATTTTCTTAGTTTCTATTTTCTTGGTTGATTTTGGTTTGGCCTAATTACTTTCTTTGTATTTTTTTCTCCTTCGTCAAAATTTCTCTAATATTGTGAATATGAACTAAACTTGTTTAAAAATTTTATTTGATATTGCCTATGAGTTAAAGTATTTTGTGAAAAAAAATACTAAACGGGTCTTTATAAGAATAGATGAGAATTGAATTTTTTTTTAAATATTTATTTGATTTTGTTCTAGATTGATTTATTGGTTGCAAATTATGTCTTTGACCAAATGTCAAAATGATAATTTTGGATATGTTTCCTTATTTCTCTTTTTACTTTTAAATTTATGACACTTTTGAGACTACTTTTCACATGGGAACTTTTCAGTTGATTTCATCGGTTTAGTATTACCTTATAGAGTAGGAATTTTTCACATACAATTTTTTGTTGTTGTTGCTTATCTTTTGTTAATATTACTCCTATTTATAATAAATATTTCATTTATATTTGTTTAAAAAAAGTTAGTAAATGGAAACTGATGTTTACTACAGAAATTTAGGTGAACAGGTAAAAGATTAATGGAATGTTCAATTGTGAAATTTGATGCAAGACCTTTATAAAAGTGAGCATTGACACAAACAGAAGTGAATAAAAGTATTTCAGTTAATGATTGAGTAGAAGACGAAGGTTCAGAGTGGAGAAAAGATGCGGGATAAAATGGGGAGAAATGAATGTATTACTTGGGTAAATTGAAAGAGAAGACTTAAACAAGTGAGAAGTTTACTAACAGAACATTAATTTTGTATAAAGTTTTAATTTATTTCTTTAATTTAAGTTCATAACTGAAAGTTGCTTACTACATATTATAATTCTTGCTTAAATTAAAAATTAGTATTTTTGTTCCAAGTTTTTTTTTTCATTTTTTCTATCCATCTTATATATTTATCTTATGGTGATTATATGAATTGTCAGCCATGTAGTAATCATGTTCTACTCAAATTATTTAAGTTTTCAATCTTTTTGAAATTGTTGTGACCCATCAGTTACATTTATAAACAATATTCTATTTCGAGGTTGAAATTTTGTAAGATATTAACAAAAAATTTAAGGAGTACTACATTACAAATTGATCGTCAGGTGCTTACAATTATATTACACTTTATCTATATACCTATTTTATTAAATAATCTTTCTTTGTTACACATGCAAAAAGAATACTAACAAACGCAATTGAAGACAAAAGATACACACAAATAAGTGTTAGAATTTTCATTTGTGCATTTACTTATTATCATATCTTTATACTACACATAACAAACATAATTTCTTATTCCTATTATAAATTCATCATTTTCTTCATTTTTAAAATATTAATATGTTTGCTTTTTATAAAAATAGTTTTCAAATTCGAAGTGGAACGAAGCGTAACAAATCGGTACATCCCGTGCAAACGCATGGATTACCAACTAGTTGTTATAAAATGTAATACCTCTATAAGTGTCATGAACGACAATGAGGATATTCTTCCTATTTTGCATTACCATAAACCTGTACAAATTACAATCCAATCTTTTCCATTCATATTAATTATTTCTACAAAACCCTCATTTTGAAACAATTGGCAAGTGACTTTCTTGCTATAGCTGGTGTGAATCTAGTTCTCTACTTGTTGACGCGTATTCCTTATAGAAGAGGGGTTTGAACTGTTGATCTGCATAGAGTATAAGAATAAAATACTCTGCGATGTTTTATAAATGTTTCAAAGTCCATATGGGATAGTTGTTAATTAACAAGATCAATTGTCCAAGTGTTGATTGATAGCTCATCAGAAAGAGTTTCAATTTGTTGCAGATAAATATGGATAGAAAGTTTTCCTTTATAGTTCGATGAGAAAGCTTTTCGATCCTTAAGAGACCAAGATGTAAGTATGAGGGTCATTGGCATATATTAATTGTCTTCAAAATGTCCACCAAAGCATCTTTAGAGTTGATCTGCAGTCCTACTATATATAGTATGGTAATGATATAGTGTTAATGACTAATTGAAAATCAGCTGGTCCGAGCGCATCTAGTGATTACTGATTACATTATATTCAGGGTTTAAAGGTGGTGCATGCAATTTTAACATGTTTGAATTGGCAAAATTACCATCAACATAATCTCTCTTAGACCACTTTTGTAGACAAGTACAACCTTTAGTTGAACTATCCAAGCATGATAATGAGAGCTAGAAAGTTTTGGATGAAGTTGAGAGCCACTGTTTAAGAATATATATGAGTGCATGATTGTTGTTGATCCACCGATCCCAATTAATTTGGGTTAAAGGTGTTGTTGATGTTGATTGCTAATCATCTCATGTGTTTAATTTGTAACAATGATTGTAAGAGAGTTGGAAGTTCAAACGTTAGAGTCGGAGGTAGCAGTGGTATCCATATTGAAAATGGATAAGAAAAAATGAAGGTGAAGTAAGAATCTCTTATTAACATGTCATGAGTCAAGAATTACCAAAATCTTAAGCTGCATGTTAGATAAAATGTATAACCAAAAAAACATGATCTGTCTAAAATTTAATACTTAATTAATTTCTACATGCATGCTGATTTACGGATATATTGCTTGTTTCATTGGAATTGTTAAGATGTATTTCACATATTGAGGAGATTTAGTTTAATTGGTGGTACAAAATGTATGTATTGTGTTATAAATTTTTTATACTTTTTTTATGATTAACACCAATAAAGAAACATTCCACAGGGTATTGCATTGACTCAAATGATAAGATTAATTAGGATTTTCGTAGACTCTAATCTGTTACCATATAATATTCTTTATGCACATATTTTTTTCATTTCACCAAACACCCTTTATTGTCGCTCTACTTTCTTCAAAAAAAGAAATTGTGCCCTACTAATATTTTGAAAAGCCACCATCAATTTATATAGACAGCAAGGTAGATAAGAAAGATCACTTTTATACATTCACTTTTATTTTCTTGGGGACAAATTAATATTACGTACAATTTCATTGGTACAAGGAGGGCGTTTTTGAAAATCTGTCTTTTTGCTCCTTTCCATCCCCATCCAAATTTGCCAATAATTCAAGGAGCTATAATAAAGGACAATCCCCTCTTGATTTCTTCTTGTATTAAACTTTGTTCTTTTTTTCCATAGTGGAACTTCACTATTAATGCTCTCATATAATTCTTGATTGCGACCTTCCCCGAAAACACAGAAAGAAGATAGATAGTGACCTTAATTGTTTACTATATAATATATAATACAACTTGACATAGATTTTCATGACTAAATAATTTCTGGTCTGGGCATTATTTGGTGTCTCTCGCTCTCGCTTTTGCACTCTCTTTACATATATATATATATATATACATGGTCCCTACCATCTCTACAAAAGGGAATAATATTAATTAATGGATAATTAAAGCCTCCTTGATTCACCTTAATTGAAAAGGAAAGAGAAAGAGAGTCCTAGCTAGTGCAAGGTTTAGTTTTGCTTTCTCTGGCCCGGCTAAGAAAGCGAATATAATCCTCTTAATTAATATTAGGTTACATGCATGGCAATATCATAATTGGTAGATTGAGATTATAGACTTATAGTGGTGGTCAATTTCATATCCATAAGGACACAGTGCATGCATCTTCAGCCTCTAAGATTGTTCAGAGACACATCCAACTAATTGGCAATCCTATGACGTACATAATTGACTGTTGCTAAGTAAATTATATCTTATTAATTACTTGTATTAAATTTGGTGGGGGCATAAAGAAGATTTAATTTCCATAGAAATACAATCACGCTTATTTCTTCTTGATAGAAATCTAACCATAAGTGATAACGACTTCATTTTATAATATTGATCTCCCGTAAAATACTACGTGTTGTTCCAATGTTGACCATAAAGTTATCAATCATACACAGCCCACCTTATAGCACTCAATGCACCAGAGAGACATTGAGATTTGAGAGCTAGAGAAATAATGCGTGATATATATACTTTGTGTCGTTGTGTGTTTGCTTTTCAATCAAATATAAGATAGGTTAATTAATCTGATTTTTAATTCTTATTATTTATCCACAACTGAAGGCGTACACACACAAAAAAAAAAAACTACAATATATTTTCTGTGCCTTGATAAATATGAAAATAATTTGTTCCAGCAAAATGTGTTGTTTTATACTTCAAACTTAAATTTAGAGAAATTCAAAACTGCAACTTTTTAACTTTTTATATTGATTATACATATAACAAATATAAATTTGACATTTTTAACATCAATTATACATAAAATTGATGTAAAAAATAATGCAAGTAAGTTAGATTGTTCAAACTTTACTCCAAACCAAAAAAATAATATATTTTAATTATGTGAGGATGAAAAAAGTAATAAGAATTTATTAGGAACGAATTTTAAACATTTTTATATTTATGAAAATAAAAAATATTTTTCCTAAATTATATATTTTCCCTGCTATCAAGATTTTTCATTAGATGATGATGATACTTAATTTTATGACTTTTTTTTAGTCGCCAAAAAGTAGTGTTTAGGAGAACTATTTAAAATGTCTTCAATCATTTTCTGACGAATTTTGGTCACCATAAATTGTTTTCCTATAACTTTATTTCATAACATGACCTTCTTCTACGTACTAATCAAATACCCAAAACATATTCCACTTATCAAGTAAGGAAGCAAAAGCAAAACCCAACAAAACCAAATAAAATTAAAGTAACCTAAAGCATGAAATCAACTAAAAAGATTAATTAACTCCCATTCCAGGTTATGTCGAACGGCACCACTTGGAGCTCCTCTAGCTCAAACGTCGCCGTTTCTCGAACCATGGTGGAGCACAGGACGAGAAGGCGAGAGACCACGTGTACACCTCGTGTGAAACATTTTAGGGAATTGGGGGTTATGATTTTTGACTTGTTACAAATTTTAGGGAAACATTTTCTGGTGGCTACCAAAAAATGGTAAAAGACATTTTATATAATTCCTTGAGCAACTTTTTATGGTTTAATTTACAAAAAAAAAGCCACAAATTAAGTGTTACCTCATCTTCCAACGAAGAAATTTAATAGTAGAGACCAAAAATCAAACAGGAAAATACTTTATAAATTAATAGCGGTCAAATAAAAATTTAAGAACTAAAAACAAAAAAATTGTGAAAATTTAATAGCTAAAAACATAATTTGTCCTTACAATGGCACGAAAAGAATAGCCCATTACAAATAAAATGGAAAAATAAAAAATACACTAAACAAAATATTAATATTTCTTATGAATGGTGAATTTTGTCTTTTAGATTGTAGAAGTTACAGATTTATCTTTAAATTCACTTTCAAACAAAATAATTTTTTTAAAATCACGTTTTCTAAATTAAGTTTGCCGAAGTACATTAAAAAAATCCATAAGTGATGGACAATGAATTATAATATATATTTGGAAAAATAATGGTACATTTGAAAATGTAAAACAAATTACGAAACTTTGATCTGTTACATTGTTATTCTAATGAAGAAACCTACTGATGCAATAATGCATTATAAAGATATCAAACATATCTCTCGAAAAGTGAAGTACAAAATTTGCAAATCCAAAAGAATATTCATGTGCTGCCTTATTTTCCCCTGTAAAGTTGGTTGGCTAAAAACGCAATAAGCTTATCTTCTACCATCTTGACATGTGTATAGAAAATGACCTAAAATAAAAATAAAAATAAAGGAAAAGGAAGAATATTAAAGAAAATAATTGTCAATTGAGTAACATAAAAAAGGCAAATATTCTCCAGCTTTTGATAAGCAGAAGCATGTGAGTTCCTGTTCAGGAATCCTAGATCTAACAGCATTGGTCAATTATTCCAATTTAATTAAGCTAAGTCTAACTCGTTGAATTTTTGCACTTTACAAGACTACCCTTTCTAGCTTTTAATTGCATATATAACATTATGTTGGCCGGTATGTGTTTTAGTTTAAATGTTAAAAATGGGTGATATTCATAATAAGTATTCAGATGATATAGCTTGATTAATTAAAATATTGCAGCAGCCTAGAAATGAAATTGCTTAACTCATAAACTATGTCTTTGTGGGTGAAAAAATTAATGACTAAATGTCAGTTGCTTGCATTCAACTACATGCAGGCCTTCAAATTGCCAAGGGAATACTGTTTTTTTTTCTTCACTACTTAGATTTCACAAACAATTCTAAAACATGTGTTTCTCTCTTCTAAATCAATTCTAATATTTGTTTTCTTCTTCAAAAGGACAAAGTAAGAAACAAACATAGCCTTGTTGACAACAATTTGCTTTTCCTAAATCTCCTTCTGTTTTCAAAACATGGCTACACTGTTTCTAATTAACTATGATAAGGGAGAAAGAAAGAAGAGATTATTAATATGTGAGGGGGACCCCTGTGGAGTTTGAATATAGGAATCTCACGAGGCCTTGAAAGTTGGAGTCTTTGGGTGAAGTGTTGGAGGGGGTAGAGAATATTCTATTGCCACCACAGTTCAACAACAAAACTCCAAAGATTTATATTAAACAATGCTACAAAAGAAAACATCATTAGATTATGATTAAGGATTAGGAAAATTAATAGTTAAAGTCAGCTCACAAGGAGACGACTGCTCAAACTTCCAAAAATTCACTGCCTTTGTCAGCTGGCTGTCTCCTTCCATTTTTATAGTAACTTCGTATTCTTTTTTCCCCCTCTTTTGGACCAGCTAGCTAGTATATTCGTATTAACTTATAAGCCTATCAAGTAATTAAAGACTCTAATAGCGACGGCCAGATTTACTAAAATATAGCCTAAAATATATTTTTTAGTATCTATAAATATAATTAAATGAAATTTAATTTTCTAATTCTTAATTTTATTGGTTTCAATCTTTATAAATAATATTTTTAAAAGTATTAGTATATAATTAAAGTGACATTATTTCATGAAAACATATTACGTACATCTCATATGATACCTCATAATAGTTAGACGTGATATAATTAAATACATGTAAAGCTACATCTACCTCATAATAATTAGACCCGATATGATATGATTAATTAAACGTGAAGTTACCAAGAAGTGGTAATTTAGACTAATTTGAGAATTTAAATTTATATGAAGACCAATTTCTTTTAAAAAAAAGATTCTGATGACTAAAACTAAATTTAACTATATAAAAATTAAAAATATTTAATACATAAAATAATTACTTTAGTAAATTAAATTAAATTAAATTTATTTATTAAATGATATATTTTTCTTATTCCAAAAATACAGGTCAATTAAATTTAAATACTTTTACCCAATAGAAAATAAAGAAAGAAAAAAAAAAAAAGGTGCATAGCGTTGATGGTAAGCAAACTCCTTCCCCCCTTTTTCTTCCTTTTGTGGTGGTGTCATGGTTGAAGATAGTCGAGAAGACTTTTGTTTCATTCATACCTCCTCTGCTAATCTTATAGCAGTATATACCTTATTAATAAATGAATTGAAAAGGGTAGATGCAGCTTTATTTGACAACCAATTATTATGTCTTCACTCTCAGCCTCTCTAAACATTATCACTAGAAAAAACATCATTTTTGCGGTTAATTTAAACCATTATACTAGTCCTCAGGTTAAAACATTTCCAGCTAAGTTAAACCCTTTGTTTTAAAAGAAAAAAAAAACTGTACGTTAAAGATGCTGAGAAAAAGCTAAAAGGTATAAAATATCTATCATCCAAAAAATTGCAAGAAAAAAAGGTAATTATAACGCTCGCCATATATTTTTCTTTTCCAGCTAAAATATTAATAGCCAAATCCACGTCTTCGTGGACCTTCAGTTCATGTTAATAAGTTAATTAATTAGTAAAATATATTCTTCACTGCTTGGTTACATCACACAGTGATATGATGATAGTAATAGACTAATAGTTAATGATAAAAAAATATATATGCGATATAATAACAACAATAATGAGAATTAAGAACATAGAAACGTACAACTACTAAAAACCATTATTAAAACGCTAGAAATTTCAGTTCATCATGTGAGACATGGTCATGTTATCATCTGGACGATTATTCCCTTTTTTTGTGTTTATTTCGTCGTTTCCTTTGGAATTTTCCCTTCTCTTGAGAGTTTGAAGAGTGCATGGACACACGTGCATGGCTGTTTTCTAGGAAGAGTTCAAAAACATGAACAGATAGATAGCTGTCGATGTTTAAGATGGGAAATTTGCTCTTTCTCTTTCCTTTTCAATATCCTGTGGGCTGTGGCAAGCAATGGCATTTTACGATATTTTGGTATCTATGATATCAATCTTCATCGATAAATGACGTGCACTTTCGCTTTGACTAGGTTCAAAAGACTCAATATTTTGCCTTTTGTGGAACATGAACGTTTAAATAAAGAAAGGTCTTTGTGACTGGGTAGGCTTCTCTTTCCAAGTCACACTCATCAACACATGAGACACAGTGATTTCTCTTTAGGATAGAAATAGGACTTACCTTTGATTTAAATTAAATAGCTGCGCAGTAGTTAGGGTAGTTCAAACTGTCATATATTAATATCTTATACATCTTCTAAATGCACCAGTTAATGCTTTTGAACAAACAGTTTTACATAAGGCATAATTATACAACTTTATATATAAAAGAGTTTGATGATCATCTACTATAATGTAAAATAATTTTAATATTATCATTTAATCATAAATTAATATTGGTATAACTTTTTAAATAATTATTAATAAAATACATAATAAATTTTGATTAAATGATAATATAAAATTGTTTTACATTTATAATACATAAATTATTTTGTCTATATCTTAATTATAAGTATATATGCCTAAGGTAACTATATTGAAAGTAGCATAAGCTAGCTGGCTAGCTCTGTATTCAGTCACTAGTTAGTCTTAACTCACCAAAATTCTTGTTGAAGAAAAAAGTTTTGGCTCTGAGAAAAGATTTGAAATGTATAATTTTGACATCGTAAAGTGTGTAAATTTCGTTGAATGAATAAAAGTAAAACAAACAGATCCTTATAGATTACAGTGGCTAATTACACTTTTGTTTTCTTTTTCATTTCAATTCATGCGCAAATTGAGACATCTAAAGAAAATTGTATTATTATTTTGGCGTATATAGAGAGAACCAAAAATTGTATGTGAAACAAATTTTTACAAAGTCAATGAAATTAAAAGAAAAAAAACTAATGTTTCTTTCAAACCAACAACAAAATTTTAACACCTTGTCAGGCTGTCAAGCCTCATTAACATGGCTTCACTAGAAATTAATTTTGATGGATTTGCCTTTTACAATAAGATCTAGAGTATTGTTAGGTATACGTTTGGTTTGCATTTCAAATTACCCCAATTTACTTCTATGTTTGTTATTCTTTCAAAATTTATATCTTTTTTAGTAACTATGTATTAATAATATTTTTTTTACTTAATTGATAATAATTTGTATATAATATGATATCGTATTCATATTGATATTATTTGGTTTGAAATAAGTACTATAAAATATACTTTTTGATTTCATACTTTATTAAATTTATTATTTTATTATATAATGTTAATATATATATATATTATAAAAATGTTATTTATTAACAGGAAAAAATGCCAAATGTTAGGATTGTCTTTATTTAGTATAATTAATATTTTTTAATATAAAATTAACTATTAGTACAGATATTATACATTATATTAATATTTGATGTAATATTATATATCAATAATATTCTATACCGATAAAATAATTTGTATATCTTATTATAATACTACTAATTATAAACTTATAATGTTTAAAACAATAGTTTCATTATTACTTCTGCAAAAAAATAGTTTTATTTTTATTAGACACAATCTATATTAATAAATTCCAATCAATACTAAATTCTTAGTAAATGACGTTTTTAGTTTGTTGTTAAAAAAAAAAAAGAAGCTAAAAGATACCTTTACCAAAAAGAAAAGTTTGAAACTAGTGAAACATAAATTTGGAATGATTAGGATGGGAAGCTTCGATGGTCACATGTACACAACTAAAGCGATGAAATACCATATATTGCTTCATTCAATGTTTTTCTACTTTCTAGCTTATAGAGTATTACTATACCGCAGTACATACACTTTAGTTTTCAATACACACATATAGTAACAGCATAGGATTTCTTACTATAAAATAAACAAACCAGCTACCAGAAAAGGTTATTGGATGAGAAAGGATTAAAATAATAAAGAAAACATAACACAACAACAATTATGGGATAATCATTCCAAATGGAGATTAACTTTCTTCCGACCTCATCATATGTATCATCATACAACTTTGCTTCACTTCTTTACCCTTTCTTTGCCCCCTCCTTTATCTCTCTCTTTCTTCTTTAACTTTTCACTGCCTCTCACAGCATCTTGAGTTTATTTTATTTTATTTTATTCCACCTAAAAAGTAGATAATTAAATCAACTGAAACATGAGAGAGAGATCCCATCTTGCATATACCACTTTGTGCTGTTTAGGGTTGGAGGCATATATAATTAGCAAGGCTACCTGCCCATTCTCTTGGGTTTTTCTTAATTCAGCCACTAATACTTCTTCCCTCACTGAACTCTTTGTGTGAGTTTCTTATTGAAATTTGAGTCAAACTTAGAATCTGAGACACAGTTTTAAAGATGCTAAGAAATATGGATGTAGGAGAAATCATCACACATACTGCTTTCCCTCAGAACCTAGCTGCTTCTGCTGCATCTAATGATCATAACAAACCTCCTCCTGCTTTGAAGAGGAAAAGAAACCTCCCAGGAAACCCAGGCATGCTTGTTTGTTTCATCTTAGATTCTCTATTTTCTCTTCATCAATATCTCTTATATATATAAGCTTTATTATTATATATAGGTATCATTACTTCTAGAAAAATTAAAACTAATAACGAAACAATTTATATATATGTAAATTTTAAAAAAATTAATATCACTCAATTTTTTGTGACTTAATTAGTATTAGTAATGAAAAAGAAATTTTGTTGTCACAATTTTTTGTCATAAGTTCTTTATTTTTTTTTTGGTAGTGTCTATTCAAAGCTAACATGCTTTCTCATTAAGAGAAAGGAAAAAAAAAGTTACCAAAGATTTAATATGTGGATCTTTTCTTTTTTCCTATGTGCACAGATCCTGAAGCAGAAGTCATAGCCTTATCACCAAAGACCCTGATGGCTACAAACAGATTCTTGTGTGAAACTTGTGGGAAGGGTTTCCAAAGGGATCAAAATCTCCAACTCCATCGACGTGGACACAACCTTCCATGGAAGCTTAAGCAGAGAACGGGGAAAGAAGCAAGAAAAAGGGTTTATGTGTGTCCTGAGAAGAGTTGTGTCCACCATGACCCTTCAAGGGCTCTTGGAGACTTAACTGGGATTAAAAAGCACTTCTGCAGAAAGCACGGTGAGAAGAAGTGGAAGTGCGAGAAGTGCTCGAAGTGTTATGCTGTGCAGTCAGATTGGAAAGCACACTCCAAGACCTGTGGCACCAGAGAATACAAATGTGACTGTGGAACTATCTTTTCAAGGTAACTAATTATTAACCAATTCATCTGAGTTATTTATTTGCTCATGACATAACTCTCTTACCAATCTTATAGCAACAAGTTATTTTGTTTTGCAAAAGTGGTATAACTTGACCTTGAGTCCTAGATTATATATAGTGGTATAAAAACAACAACTCTAACTCAAAGGATTAATTAGTCTTTGGCTTTGGGTCGATGAATATTGGGTTCAAAAAAAAAAAAAAACAACAACTCTCTTTCTCTAGGTTTATTCTGACTATTTGGCTTTCAGAGAAAAAAGAGAGAATATCGAGACTTAGTTCAAACAAGGATTTGAAAGAAGCCAGTGCCACACAAGTTTTTGATAATAAGCCTTTTTGGCAACCTTAGCCCTAAACGACAAAAGTTCTTAGTTTGGAATTATCTTAATTATAGTTACCTATTATGTGATTATTAATTCAGATTTTCCTTGGTATATATAGTTTGAGGCTGTAACCCCTATAGGCTAGTTATTAGTATCGTACAAGTCATAATGTCTTAGTCATGTTATCATGTTACTCATGTTTGGACTTTTGTTGAGCTAATGTTAGAGGCGTACGTTTGTGTTCACCTTAGTACGAATAATGCACTAAAATCCAAAAGTAACAACTTGTTACCAAGAAGCAAATAACATTATTTGAGTGATTAGGAAGACGGAAACAAACATATTTGAAGTATGTTTATGTCTACACGAATTCCAATGCAGCAAAATGGAGAAGCAACATTTTATTACTATCAATTATAAATTACACATTACATAACCTTTGATTGTGCGTTTAATTTTTTTCTACAAATAGTCTAGCAACTAAATAATTTACTTTGTTATTTACTGAATACTTAAGAAATCATATTAACAGAAAATTAAACACACTTTGAGTGGTTGTTAAACAGATAAACAAACACACATAATTTAGACTTCTTAAATGTATATATGTTTCTTTAGATTATTGTTATGATTATTATATTATTAAAATAATAATAATAATAATAATAATTATTATTATTATTATTATTATGCTAATGATTTGTCAATACTTTTGGTTGAGCAGGAGAGACAGCTTCATCACACACAGGGCCTTCTGTGATGCATTGGCAGAAGAAACAGCTAGGGTAAATGCAGCCTCAGACATAAACACATCCTTAGGGGGCAACAACATTGGTTACAACATAATGGGAACATCCCTAGGCCCTAACATGGCAACCCATTTCCCTTCAATTTTCAAGCCAGTTTCAAGCACTGATGAAACAAGTAACCAAACCTCAACGGGCCTACCCCTTTGGATGGGTCAAATAACATCTTCTCAGGCTCAAGAAACAATAATGGTCAACACAAATTTGCGTGAGATTCATCAACTTGGTTCTGCCACAAGCTCATCATCAGGAACAATATATGATGGCAACTCAATTCTCCAATGCTCAAATCTTCCACCTTCTAATAACTATCAACTAAGTTGGGTATTTGGAACTAAAATTTCCAATAACAGTAACAACCAAGAGTTAACAACTAGCACTACTACTTCACTTCCTCTAGGAAACACAAGTGCTATTCCTTCTTTGTATAGTTCCCAACACCAACCTCAACATCAACAAGCATGTCCATCGGCAAACATGTCAGCCACAGCTTTGTTGCAAAAAGCTGCTCAAATTGGAGCAACCTCAAATGACCCTTCATGGCTTGGGAGCATAGGTTTGAAATGTGGTAACAACAGCCAAGGTCAAGATGGTAATAATAATAAGTATAGTGGCATGTACGGATCAAGCTTGGTGCTCACAACCACTCTTGGGAGTGAAGCAGATAACTCTGGATGTGAATTGTCACAAATGCACCCTCACAAACGTAGACACATGCTCAATGAAGAAAGTGGAGGGGGGCAAACTAGGGATTTCCTTGGTGTTGGTGTGCAAAACCATTTTCCACACTTCATTAACCAAGGGGTGGACTTGATTTGAAGATATGAGTTCAATGAAAAATGATTTTTTCCACACTCATTTGAGAATGTACACATTGGAAGGAGGACCAAGAGAGTGATAATGTGATGAAGAAAAGGAAAAAAGAGATAGAGAAATGTGTAACTAAATTAATTAAGTGTAAAATTGGAGTGTGAAAAAATCTTTTAAGTTGATATTTAATTGTGAAATTTAAATTAAATGTCTTGCTTTTCTTTATATATTTTCTTTCTCTATGTGAAATGGGAAAATAACAATAAAAGCAAAGGTGGATGGAGTTGAAGTTGAAATTGGAGTAACAGAATTTAGTATCTGGAAACTTTGCAGAGAGGAAAAGGTGGAAATTAAGTGCTTGAGGAGGGCTAAAAAGTTTGCTGTTAGAAAAACTATTGAAGGGTTGAAAGGAGAGAGAGATCCATGCATATTCTTTTGAATGCTGAAAGCTGACCCCTTTAAAAAAATGGTGGCTTTAATTAATTTTTGATAAAAGGGTGGGACGGTTGTGGAGTAGTGGGGGCAAAGTAAAGGACAAGCTTTGGAGTCCATTATTATTGCACAGTTGTTTCATTTCATCTGTGTTGTGGTTCATGTCTTTGTCAAAATGGGCTTAAAAGGAGAATTTCCAGTGACAAAAAAGCATCATTCTAGTACAAATAGGCTTTTAGCTTATAGGTTAAAATAAATTAATGTACCCCTTTTCGTTCACCCTGCAATGCATATTTGTAGTGTGACCAGATTGGCTAAGTTTTCTAAGCATGCGGAAAAATGGAGCTAAGAAGATCGAGGCACATTATATTATCTGTTTATTATTATTACAAGTTTTTATCTTCATTTTTAATTACTTGCTTTTTCTTTGTTCCCATCCCCTCCTCCTCTTTCCATGCACTCAGCGGAAAGTGCGGTAATATGCCTTTTTCATTAGTCTTTAGGGTTAATTATTATATATCGGTTGTATTTTTTAAGTGAAACTTTTAAAATAATAATTGTAAAAATAATAATTTTATTAGAATTTTCTCATACATGAGATAGCATAAAAGAGTTTTATATAATAAATATATATACCTAAATATATTCTTAATGGATATATCTTGTTGTAGTACACAGTGTAAATAAAAGAAATTAAGAACCCACCACGTAACATAAGTAGTTAGTAGTTTAGATCTTTAAGTATATATATGATAGAAGTTTGATTATTGGCTATTTGAATAGAGTAATGCACTTGTAAGAAATAAATCCAAAAAACAAATGGACGAGCTACCTGTGGGCATAATTTAATGACTAGCCCTCTGTACATTTGACAAGAAACAAAATTAGAAGAGAGGGAGAAATATTATTTTTTAATTAAAGAGAAAATAGAATGAAAAACAAATTGTTTAAAATTCAATTTTTTATTTTAATATATAGCTATTCACCCTCCTTGACTTGCTTAACACAAGTGTAATTTAACTTTCACAGACCACTTCAATACCCTGCGAGCTTAGGCTTGAAAACAACAAGTAAGGGATTTAGCTTTCCAAAGCCCTTTCCCCTTGCTTTAACAAGTAAGCAAGCTTCTGTTTTGGGTAATGTTTTGTGAACACTCTTATGTATCTATTAATATATCCAGAAAGATAAACAAAACTAGAAAAGTAGTAGAGAAATGGACAAAGATGGAAAAATCACACAACTGTTTCCTATAAGAAAATATCTATGCATCATTACTACTCATTAGACTTTTCACTGTTTTATGTTGATGGACTTAACAGTGACCACTATATATATTCGGTTGGTTGCATTTTATCAATCAAAATGTAAAATATTAGGGGAAAGTAAAAGGGAAGCCATATTCTCCAGTCTTGACGGCCGTACCATCTGCTCTTTGATTTTGCTTTTACTTTTGCCTACGTTATGGCTTGTAGGGTGGGACAAGTTATCAAATGATTGTTCACAAGTATACCAGAAAATCTATTTAATCCAAAATATAGAAAATATTTGAAGATTTGCAAAATGATGAGATGAGTATATATAAGGAATATGTGTCGATCGAATGATGGTTGTCATTAGTCTAGGTTGTAAAAGCTTCTTCATGTCACGATTCACATTTTTCATTTGATCTGACAACAGCAATTATTAGTTTGGCCTGTAGGTACGTACCAATTAAATTTGTGTATGAAAGATATCTTATTAATAAATAAAATTTAGCTTGTAATTTTTATGTTTCAAAGGGAATAAGAAATTTGATTAAGACTGCTACATTTTTTATTTTTTCACTACTACAGCTTTTTTCAACTATAAGGACACTTCACAGTTATGGTTTTGAACATAAAAAAGAAAGCCATTTTAATTAAGGTGGCATGTGTCTTTACCCAAGTACACTGCACAAGTTGATAATAAAGTTTAGTGTTTAAAACAATGACTTTTTTTATTTAATGGGTAAATAAATATTTAGTATATATATTGCAATTATAATTAGTAATATTAAAAAAATTATAATATTCAAAAGAGAAACTTTGGTATTGTGTCTAGTTGAATAACTAATATGTTAATCTTGAATCAATAACTCTTTTCAAGGTATCTATAGAAGAAATATTCTTGGACTAAGCAGATCACTGTGCACTTTGATACTGAGACGACGTGATGTGTGTGCATAGTGACAATATATAATAGAGTCGAGAGAGAATGAATATAAATGTGAGCGTATCTCTTATTTATAAGAGTGTTTCCTCTAGGTTAATTATTGTCATCTTATGACTAGATAAGATATAACCTCTTAATTAGATAAGATATAATCCCTAATTGTTGGGATTATGATATTTGTTTGCTGGAATCTCCTTCGATGGTTGTTATGCACGTTGTTGAGATCTCCTCATTTATTGTTGAGATTCTGAGCTAATGGGGCATTTTATTACGCCCATATATTGGGTCCGTAATAGTTGCCCCCTAGCTCGGTTGTCGAGACTTCTAGGCAACCAGGGTGTATTGGTTAATACAATCCTGTCTTCCAGCTCTGACGAGTTCTGGTTTGCGCACACCATTTTCCCCAACTGGCTTGTCGATTTGCTTCTTTTCTTGACATTGATTGATTTATATGACCATCCTTAGTAAGGATGGTTGATCCCAATTTTTCGTATATGCCGAGTTGTTTTTTTATTTCTGTCCTGTAACACTTGCCCCTTAGCCCGGTAATCTGGTAGGTCGGAATGTCGAAGTGTATACTATGTTGAACTTTGAATTCTGACCGTGAATTGTCCCCCGATATTCAAGCCTGGTTGAATTCTGACCATGAATTGTTATTCCTTCTTGTGATTGTCAAACATCTGCATTAACATATGAACTCAAACACTTTTAGAGTTCTATTCAATGACTTCGTCAAAGTCAGAAATATCTTACGTAGAGTCTGCTTGAATATTCATCTGGTATTAAAACCCAGGTATTATATTATGCAAAGATTTTATCTAAATCTCCACATTACATTTCAGCTCATACTACCGGAATTCAATCCGGACCAAGGGTAATCTGTCACATGTTCAAACTCAGTTTTTAACCAAGACCTTAAACATTTCAATTTGATCAGGGTCAGCCTGATGGTTCATCTCCTTAGCCCAAAATACAACTTTCATGCATCATACACATGAAGGTTTATTTTTATACCCCCATTTTATCTAAACCTGGATTTAAGTATCTCGATTTCAGATTTTTAATTAGGCTTTGCCTAAGTTTCATTAGCTGAAGATTTTAACCAGTTCAGGTTTTACCCTTAAGCAATCACTTCTTGAGTTTTTAACCCTTTCTTGGGCTTTACCCTCAAGATATCTTACAACTTGAGTTTTTAACCCGGTTCAAATTTTGGAAGCATCCTCCCTTACTCTTCGAACTCGGCCTCGATTTCAAATTTCGAAAGCGTCCTCCCTTATTCTTCGAACCCAGCTTCTTTTTTGCACTTCTTAACTGACTTTGTTACCACTTGAGGCATTTTATTGCCATTTGATTTGTGAACCATTTTTATCCCAGAGTGTCGGTAAAACATTTATATCCCGGAGTGTCGGTACAACATTTATATCCCGGAGGACCGGTACAACATTTTTATCCCGGAGGTACAACATTTATATCCCGGAAAATCAGTACATTTTTATCCCGGAGGACCGGTACAACATTTATATTTCACAGGACCGGGACAACATTTATATCCCGGAGAGCCGGTAGCAAGGGTAATTAGGAATTGATTTCAGTTTCATTACCCTAGCACTCTCGATCACATTAATTGACTTCGACAATTCATTCATTTAATAATAAACATGAATTTATTACCGACATTATTCGATCAATCAATTTCTTACGGTGATTACATTTGGGATACACAAATTATAATATTTTACACATAGATTATTATAAAAATATTAGAAAGAATGATTTCTGACGCTTCATATTAGAAAGGGGGAGAAGACTTAACTTTTGCTTGATCTAATCTCTTTTGTCGTTCGTAAGACAAGATCCACCCTCATAAAGTGATATTGCGCATATGCCAACCCGGCTTCCTTGATGGTGAATCTCACATTCTATATTGATGAGGCTGCCTTCTTGTGTTCTGCACCCATCATATTAGGATTTGATTGGCGGCTATTATGCTTTCACCATCACTGGGTGGGAATCGAATTTTATCATTCTGCACAGACGGCGCCAATTGTTCTATTTTTATGAACAGGAATGTCTAGCTGAATAGCTAGTATGTTAATCTTGGATCAATAACTCTCTCCAAGGTATCTATGGAAGAAATACCTTTAGACTAAGCAGATCACTATGCACTTTGATACTGAGACGGTGTTTAGCTAATGGGCGTGATGTGTGTGTACAGTGATAACATATAATAGAGTCGAAAGAGAATGAATATACCTATAAGCGTACCTCTTATTTATAAGGGTATTAAATAAGATATAACCTCTTGATTAGATAAGATATAATCTCTGATTGTTGGGATTAAAATATTTGTTTGTTGGGATCTCCTTCGATGCTTGTTATATACGTTGTTGAGATCTCCTCATTTATTGTTGAGATTCTGAGCTAATAGGTCCTTAATGGAACATTTTATTAAGCCCATATATTGGGTCAGGTGTAAATAAAAACATTTTAAATTCGTTATATACTATGAAATTTCTATTAAACTTGTTATTTTATATATATGGATTAAAACTTTAATACCTTTAGACAATGGCGGACCTACGGTGGGGCACATGACGGCAAGTGCGGACATAAAATCAATTTGTGGAGAACCGGGAGCCAGCTCATGCAGTTGTAGCAATCGGAGTTGGAGAAATCACCTCTGCATTGGAAGAGCCCTGTCATGGAGATTTGGCCACCATTTCCGTCATGGAAAACTGTTGCAACTTGGGAGCTCACTAATTTGGATGAAAATAGCACGGCAAGGGAAACGAGAAAGAAAAAACGGTGCTGCACTGTCAAAGGGAAAGAGAAACGAAGAACATATGCTAGGTTTGTCTTATTGGGCCTAATTTGCTCTCTGTACACCCTTTTTTTTCTTTCTACAGTTTCATATTACATTTTTAAAATGGGCTTTTGAGTTTAAATATAGGTAATTGCTATTTACAGTCTTTTTTATTTACCATTATAAATAAAATGATGATGTATGGATATACTAGAGTATATTCTCATATTTATTTTGAAGGATTGGTAAAATTTGGAAGACTAAATGATTGTTGATTTAAATTTTTTTAACAAAATTTTTTTCAGGGGCGTTGCCCCCGAACCCCTGCCACTAAATGTGCAGACATAAAAAAAAATTCCTGGGTCCGCCACTGCCTTTAGACAAACATATTAGTAACCTTGGCTTGTCCTTGGGTAATAAAAAAATGGGTCGTGTTTCTAGGATTCAACTTAGAATAAACCTGGTAAATAGTATGAAAATGGTTCTTCAAAACAAGAAATTTGACTTAGAGTGACACATGCAAAAATTGTCAATACAAGTTAAAAATCTATAGGTATATGACAATTTGATATTTTTAATTGTTACTATAGTCTTAATGTCATTATAAGATTTTTTTAATTGTCACAATAATTAATGGTAAAGGTAAATATCATAAAAAGTGGGTTGAATTGTGATTTTTTTTTAAAAAAAATTAAGCCTTTTTGCAAGCAAGACAAAGTTATCGTCTTAATGAAAATTTTGTAAGACACATAACATATTTTCATAAAACACATATTTAGATGATGAAATTAGATTTTGTACAACAAATGAGTTTTTCAAATAACAAAAACAAATTCAAACCCTAGGTTAATGAAAGCATAAGAAAAATAAACAAATATCAGACATAGGAAATTATATTGGTTCGTCTTTATCATTAAGACTACATTCAGTTTCTGACAAATCACCAAGTTTCACTAACTTTTTAAAAGTTATAAGTATTCTATCATAACCACTTCTAACTCTTACAAATCAAGTTCTATCCCAAGCTTGATGCAACTCAATATTTTGTGTCCTACCAATCCACTATTGGCTCAACACAAATCAGAAAGATTATTTGTTATTTGTGTTTGCACAAAGACTAACTCAGTAAGTGTCTTATAGATGAATATATAATCTTACCACTTAGTCTAATCTCCTAAGATGTTCAAAATATTTTGAGAGTTTTTCTAAATTTTACAAGAATTTATAGATAACCTTTTACATAAGGAATTTGAATGAATGTGTGTAAGGTTGGTAACCTATTTCTTTAAAGCTTCTTGTATTTATAGGCAAAGACGAAAGAAGTTGGAGGTGGCTAACAGAGTCATGACCCCCTTAAGTTTTAAATTTTTGCAATATTATATATATATATATATATTTATATATATAATTATTTGTGGCCCCCTCTTCTTAATTCTCTTTAGTGCTTTTTTTTAACATATTTTATCTAAAAGTAAAAAAATTCTTCATTTTTTATTTTCCTCTTTTTTGAAAATTATATTTAGTTTCTCATATACTCTTCTAGCTTTTTACAAAATGGTAAGCTCTTTTCATTGTTGTCATTCTTGGTCCTTTGTGTTATGAGTTTCTTTTAGTATGCTACTAACATTTCTCATCTTGTATTTTTTATCCCATGTGTGCTTTTTTGTTGTCTAAATATCTAATTATAATTATTGCTTTTCCAATTGCATTCCAAATGTACGCTAATTTTTCTTGCATTTGTATGTTCTTTATTTTAATGTGTATTAAAAAAATTTGATTGCATTACGTTATTGTGAACATTTTTTTCTTTTTCAATTTTCTTATTAACTTTCTTTAATATTAAACTATTGTCGTGGTAATAAGATTAGGCATCCCACTCAAAACTCCACACATGTGCTTAAGTTTCGTTATAATTAAATACTCTTTTTTTCCTATTTATAAGATTCAATGACCTAACTCACTAAGATTGAGAAAAATGATTAATTTAGTTAATAGAAATGCATTTGTCCTAATTCTTTTCTTCAAAACATCATTGTTATTAAGACTCATCACTTTCTTATAATTGTTTGATATATAGTACAATTAATTAGAGATATTTTAGTATAAAAATAATTAATGCAATAAAAGTTATGAATTGATCATGTAAAATAGAACAAACATCACTCTTAATTTGAGTCCTATAAGTAAGAATGAAGGGAGTTATGAAATACTTAAAATAACTTAGTCTCTTTCGTAAAATGATTAATTTATAGAAAAATTAGTTTTAAACAAATAAAAAAATTGGTTTCTTTTAGTAATGTTTTTTGTTTTAGATTTATGATTTCTATTTTTGTTAATGATACATCTATACTTAGTTAACTTATCTAAGCATTTGTGCATTTATTCAATCAAGTATTTTCTAAGAATTTTTCATGTGTGACTCAAATATTCATTTTTGAAATATTTTATATAATATTCTTCAACTATAATAAAATTTTATTTTCACTTAATTATTATTTTTTACTTTCTTCTCATTTTGCTATAGGTCTTTGGACGCTCGTGTGTTGATCACACTTGTTGATTAGTATCTCTCTTATGCTCACAGCATAGTTACATATTTCTTTTTGCTCATAAGAAAATATTAGTTACATATATATATGTTAATATTTTTTATAAATGTCATAATGTAACATTTTAAATATTTTTTTAGTTATGATTTTTTTTTTTTATATTTCCCCCCTTATATAAAAATCTTGGCTCTGCCCCCTTTTTATAAACATTCATCTTCAAGTGTCCATTGTCTCACAACGGATGAATTTCTTCACTTAAGTTTCGTCTGATGCTTATGGTCGTTGAAATATTTAATATTTGCATTATATGCTTGTCATTCCTAATGCAATGGAATCACTATGATTGGCTTTCGTGTATAATACTTTAGCACAAAATAACTTCCCTTTGGTTAGAGCAGGTTTGCACTATAGAATGTGTCTTTGATGAAGATAGTGACTTTTAGATCTTAAACTTTCATTTATTTTTCATAGGTTTCGACAAATCCTAGAAGAATATATCTAGAAGACAAATCTCAGTCACATAGTATTAATAAAGTCTTAAATATCATCTTTTAAATATTGTATTAAATCATAGCTTTAGCTTACTATCATCTGATACGATACTTCAGACACAGACTTATGAATCATGCTTTGATAATAACTTTTAACATTTATATTTAATTGCACATAATCAAAATAATTAGAAGTCTTGATTCATCTTAAAATATAAATGTCTTTTTGCTAAACATTAATTATAATTTAGTGTATCTCTTTCAACATGTCTATAGTTAAAAGCTATTGACTTATTGTTACAATTTTTGGCAACGAGTAAATATTAGTAAAAAAATGTATACCCATAATTATTTTTAATATTAATTACATAATTTTTTTATAATATTAGTTAATATCCAAGATGGAGTATCCTTTAGGGAAATATGATGCTTACAACAAGATTCATTAAAATAAATCAAAAGTGTAATATGGGATTATGACGTAGCAAGAGCCTCAAATCAAATGGTTATAACTTCTAGTTTATCGAATCCTTTGGTCTACCTTAAAACCTGATATTTAGAGAGTTCTGGGGGAGTTCCATGACAATGACTCAATGAGGTAATTCCCTAAAGGGGAAAATCCATCTTTCATCATCAAGATCCTTTAAAAATGAGAATGCACATAGTTTAGGGAGAATATAGACATACTTATGTCATCGAGTATGTGTACAAAATAATTGCAAATATTTTATCCCACAAGTTAAGGATGGCACATGATAATTGTGACCTATACTTACATTTTGTAGTATTTTTAGTGCAATTAATATTATATGATATCTCTTTTTGCTTTTGAGTTATGTTTGTTCTCAATTTAGTTAAATTTTCAGTAAATGCTTCTTTTGTTTAGAATTTTAATTTATTGCTTTTTACACTTGATCATTGGTTGTTTAATTTGTTGTTAATATGTAGGAAATTTGTTAAGTATCAGTTTGGGAAAGAGTTAAAGAGCATTGTCACCCAATACAGAAAAAAAAAATATATTTAGATTCACTGACTTGGCTTAAGTGACCCCCTAAATGGGAGCTTGCTTAAGCTAGCCGTTGAGAGAAGAAATTTGTTGCAGACTAATCACGCTTAAGTGTCCCCCTTTCCCCATTTGGTGACCGCTTAATCGCAACCTTGAAAAGATCATGAGCCATTCATTGGCTTAAACGTGTTCCCATTTAGGGTTTGCTTAAGCGCATTTTAATGAAGAAACATATGCATGAAAATTTCATTAGCTATAAAAGGGAACCTCTGACACATGAAGAAGGATTCTGAAACTGTGATTTTTTAGGCTTGGGACAAAGATCAGGTTTTGTGACTGCTTCTATGGTCAAAGCTTCTCATTGAATCATTCCTCCATCAGATTCTTTATCATTCATGGTTATGAGTAGTTAATTTTATCTTCGTTGGGGTTTAATGAAATTAGACTAGTACATGTCTACATCCATGTAATTACGTTTTATTCTTATTGTTATACAACAAGATTCTATGATTTTGGGACTTAAGGGTCTTGGGAATACTCTGTTAATTGGGGTGCTGAGATAGATTTTCGGACTTGAGGCTGTCAGCTTCTTTTTGGTTGGGTTTGTAGCACCAACGATTATTCTCTATTTCTCTTTGAGGTGGCGCATCTTGCGCTTATACTAATATAAATTTTTGCTTAATTATAAAAGATTATCTATAAAAAAGAATCACAAAATTATTATTTATATAATCTTTCTATTCAAATTTCTAGTTTGATATAGAACAAATTGTTTTCAAGTCTGTGGAGAAGTTTTGACAATTAAATCGATCAGACAACAATATATGCATAATTTTAAATTGCTTCATGAATACGATATCATAATAACTAATTAATGTTAACCTTATTATTTTGGGAAGGAGAAATGAGAATAAAAAATAAGAATTAATAGTAGAAATAAGCACAAATTAAAAATAAATATTAATTATCACAAAACTAATATATACTTCATAAAAATGTCATCATGACTAAAAATTACAAAAACAAATCACTAATTAACATGTTAGAGAATAAACCTTATAAAACAATATTCAAAATTAAATGAAATCAAATACAAATCTTAATAATTTATAAAGTTCAATATGTGATTATGTGTCTTAACATATCATGTTTTAAAGAGAATATTTTGAAAATTATATATAGCATGGAAAGACAGGAGAATTGTTTACTTTATCAATATTTGCTATCAAATCCTATATCGATTGTAAGTGTGTCTGGTTCTAGAGTTTAAAATTGATTTTTAAATACATTTTCTAGTATTTAGTTTCACTTTGGAGAAAAATTAAAATTGATTCTAAGTTTTTCCATTAAATCTAAAATTTTATACTCAATTTTACTTCTAATTTAATTTTATAATAAAGTAAGCAAATATAAACCACGATCACTTCAAAATCAATTTTACGAACAATCATCTAAGTCACACTAAATAGAAACAAACAAACAAAAGTTGTTGTCCATGCGTGCTTGGTGTTCACTTCTCAACTTCTCAACATGACGAATAGAGAAATATTCAAAAAACAGGAACAAATGGCCACACGTACTTTTGGGAATTCGTATTCGTACTTTTGGGAATTCTTGTTCATTGGTGCAAGTCCTTTAGACCTGTTTTTATTTGTAACAAACGTGCCAAATTTGTCATCTTAATTAGAAACTATATTTCGTCTTTGATTGACAAGAAGAAAAAAATCTCGTCAAACTCTTCGGCCTTCAATATTGGTTCAGTCTCACTTCATATTGCAAAATAAAAAAGCAAAAAAATATTTCAACTTGGACACAACTTTGTTACCCCATCCTATATATACACGCATGCACCTTTCATCTTTTGCACTTACCACACTACTTAACTACTTCTTGGATCATAATTAATAACCCAACTTATTTTGTCTCATTATTATAGCTTTTCTAGATGGAAGCTAAAACTAAGTCATGGGTAGTTCTACCTTTTCTTCTATTGGTTGCAAATTTCATGCAACAATGTGTCCATGGAGAATCGCAAGTGCCTTGCCTTTTTATCTTTGGGGACTCTCTGTCTGACAATGGAAATAACAACAACCTCCCAACAACTACAAAGTCTAATTACAAACCATATGGCATCGACTTCCCAACAGGCCCAACTGGAAGATTTACCAATGGACAAACGTCTATTGACCTAATTGGTAACATTTTTTTTTGTCTGCAAAATATATTTTGTATTAAAATCAGACTATTGTATTCTGCACTTTAATCATTACATTTTGCATATCACATATATTGCAATCCGAATTATTCCAAAATGCATTGGATGGTGCAAGATGCAACAGTGGAAGTGCATAAAAAAAATGCCTTAAAACTGGAACCAGAGGTAGCTACTGCAACTACAGCTTTAACAGGTCAATATAGGTCCATCCACAAATTCTAGATTTAAGGCTCCCCCATGATGTAAATATTGACCTGGTTAGTGCTTATTTATGACAACCATGGTCATAAATATAGCTAGCCCATAACCCACTAAAAACCATTAAATGTTCCATTTAATAACTATTGGCCCGTGATGTTATATTTGGAAGCATAATTCACTATTTATCTCAAGAGTATGATTTTATACATTTTCAATATAAATATTTTTATACTATTAACAAATCATAAATCATACTAACAGATAGTATAACTTTTAATGTTGGTATTATGAAAATTAAATAACTTATCATATTTAACAAATTTTATCGAATGACAGTATAAGTAGTCTTTACACTATCAGTGCATGAATTGTTTTATTTATTTATTTATTTATCTAGTTGAACTCCTTTGTATCCTTTCCCAATTAATTTTTACACCCCACCCTTTTTATTAGGTTAATTCACTTATTTGCTTTTTACTATTGCAGCTCAACTTCTGGGATTTGAGAATTTCATCCCACCCTTTGCAAACACTAGTGGCTCAGACACACTTAAGGGTGTGAACTATGCATCCGGAGCAGCTGGGATTCGCCCTGAGAGCGGCACACATATGGTATTAATTATATAAATTAATGTTATGAATAATGTCTAATACTACTTTCTTTAAGAAAAAATACTTTTTGTTATTGGTTTAAATTTATTAAATATCACAAAATTTTGTAGGTTTAACTTCTTATTTAATTAATCTTACTCATTATTTTATAACTTTTAATAAATTTTAAATAATAAAAAAATATATATAAAAAAAAAGAAATGTATTAGAAAACTCATAAATCAAATATAAACTTTATCTCTCTTTCCTTGTTGATTGATCTCTACCTTTAATTGGTTTAGAGGATTTGTTTCAATGCTAAATTATTGTTACACAACGTACGCAGGGTGCCAACATCAATTTGGGAGTACAGATGTTAAATCACCGATTCACGTACTCCACAATTGCCATCAAACTTGGAGGTTTTGTCAAAGCTAAACAGTACCTTAGCAAGTGTTTGTATTACGTTAATATAGGAAGCAATGATTACATAAACAATTACTTCCTTCCCCAGTTTTACCTAACAAGCCGCATCTATACCCCTGACCAATATGCCAACATTCTTATTGCCCAGTTATCTCAGTATATACAGGTATTTTATAATTTTCTATTTGCTTTTCACTCAGTCTCACAAATTCACTTGGGGTTATACTCAATATACTCAATTGTAAACTGAAGTTAAACTATATTGGATCAAGTATTTATTAAATTATAGTAGCCTGAGTTTTGGAGGTACTTTCGGGTCTATAGTTTAAATGGCTATTTTTAGGTCTATTTGAAGGGCTTCCTAGAAGCCTCCTGACTTAAAGTTTAGCTAGGGTTCAGTGAATAAATAATTTCATTTAATATTTAATAAACATAGAACACAAATATTTATTTTATGTTTTTTAAAATGGCATTAAATGAAACTTCATACATTATACGCATCACAAGTCGTCATGTCCAGATTTCATGCTCTCAAATCACAAGAGTGACAATTGACCATGATAAATGAAATAACAACATTTATTTAGCCGACTTTAATTTGTTTATTACATCAACCAATGACTTTACCATAGATAAACTGGTGTCTCATGCATGTGAATGACGTGTACATGGGGTGGCCTGTGAGGTGCAATAAAGACTTGAAAGCCGAAGCCCGGCCCAGAAACTTGAATCTTATTTGAAAACATTACAGTTAGCGGTGTTAATTACACAAAGTTAATTAATTAAGTTTAGAATTTAGAAAATTGTATTTTTGTTTAATCATCTATAATTTTAAATATTATCATATTTTATGTTTCTAAATATCATGATTTTTTTATATTTGATCCTTCAAAGAGAAGTGCAAGGAAACAAACACACTATTTAACCCATGTCTTTGGATAGGCTCTCTTTTATTATTTAAAATATATTAAAAACTAAATAATTAATAGAGAGTAACATGAAATAATATGTGAGATTCACAATTTTTTTATGTGATTTAAAAAAATTAATAAGAAAGAATGTGTCCAAAAAAAATTTGTATTCTAAGCATTTCTCTGTTTCAAATTTAGAAAGATTAAATAAGAAAAAAAAAAAGTGAGAGGATTCGATACAAAAAATATTATATAAACTATTTATTTAAAAATTAAAAATTGGAGAACCAAATTAAAATAATGTAAATATTTTAAGAGTCAAAAACTTAATTAAGTTTATAAATATATATATATATAATATTAAAAAAATATGAATATTGATATATATTTAAATAATTTGTATATCCATATATTTCTTATATCATGCATTTTAATTTATATAAATGCTAACTTTAAAAATATTAATTTATTTCTAAAATTTCCATATTAAGGTCTTCTACACTGTTAAAATACATGTATTATTTTCTCTTATAATTATAAAAAATATTGTTTTCGGGGGCATATATGCAGGCACTGCATGACGAAGTTGGGGCAAGAAAATTCGTGCTAGTTGGGATGGGTCTTATAGGTTGCACTCCAAATGCCATCTCTACACATAATACAAATGGATCTTGCGTTGAGGAGATGAATAATGCTACGTTCATGTTCAATGCAAAGCTTAAGTCTCAAGTTGACCAATTCAACAACAAGTTATCTGCTGATTCCAAATTCATCTTTATAAACAGCACATCAGGAAGCCTTGACAGTTCCCTTGGTATATATACATTTTGATTTTCTTATGCACTTCATTTCACATTCTTTGTAGATGAAGAGTGTTAGATACACATTATTCTTATTTTTTTTTTTACAAACTTATTTTAATATATTTTTTATTAGTTGAAATTTATTAAAAATTATGAAATCACAAAAAAAAAATCATTAAATATGATATTCACAAAATTTTGTAGTTTTAAATAAATTTTAATCTATAAAAAAATGTGTTTAAGAATATGTTTGAGAGAGTGTTACCAGTATTTTTTTTATAGATTAAAATAATTGAATGTCTTACAATATGATTTGGATGCCACTATATTATATAATTAACCATGGTTCCATGTGTTTCAGGTTTCACTGTTGCAAATACTTCTTGCTGCCCATCATTGGGGACAAATGGGTTATGTATTCCTAAACAAACACCATGCCAGAATAGAACCACTTATGTGTTTTGGGATCAATTCCATCCCACAGAAGCTGCCAACCGAATCATTGCAATAAATTCATATAATAGTTCTAATCCAGCCCTCACTTACCCAATGGATATCAAGCACCTTGTTCAGTCCTGAATGATGATTCAAATTAAACTACGATTGTGTCCTTGAATAATTCCATGCAATAGTAATTTTGTATTGAGCTTGATCATAAATGTTGAGTTACATGTTCAGAGTCTTCTGGACTGTTTTTTATATTCCCGCTATATTTACAAGTTAACCTTGTTTATTATCAAAGTTATAAAAAAGAATTTACATACATTATCCAAAGCTTCTTCATTATGAAAAAGATTTTTTCTGAATTCGAACTCTAAACAACAAGTCACCAACACACAATTTTACAACTGTACAAAATCTCTTCCTGAAAGTTATAATGATATTAATTTTTAAAGTAAATTATAGTATATCCCTTTGAAGATTTGAGTATTTTTTTCACCATGATATTAGCATGGAATAATATTTATCAATTTTGTTGATGACTATTAATCTGATTGATCAATGGATTTTTCTTCCAAATCCTAATGCACGTTTTTTAAATCCAAAAGGCTCAAACTTGAGATATAGCTTAAGGAGACCAAACTCGGTATTGCTCAAACCAACTAATTGATTACACTATATATCTCACGCTCTTATATTAAAATATAAAATTTAGTTATTAAAAAAATTCAATAAATAATTTGAATGTAATTTATATTTTCAAATACTAACAATTTTTTTATAATTAATGATACCCATTTCTTTCCTTTATTAAGGAGACACACATGTTTTTAAATAAAAATTAATAATGACAAAATATAATATAAAATATTTTAATTATTAATACTATTTTTAAAAAATATGTATATTTAAATTTAAATTATATACAAATGCAAATATATTTATAAAGATGATATTTTTTAAAACAAACATTTATTAAATTAAAATTATATAAGACATGAATTTAAACTTATATATAATATTTTAAAATAATTAAGAAATTAAATGCATAAAAATCATAGTAATATAAAATAAATTATGAGTTGTAAACTCAACACATATTTAGTACACAAGCTATTACACTAATTAAATATATTTTAACATTTTATTAATTGTGAGCCGTGAAACTTCAACTACGATCACTACAATTCACACCTATATAATAAATTTGAATCTTCAACTTTCAATAATAAAAGCATATATGTTTAGGAGTCATTCTTGAATAACAATATTTTTATAGGAGTTATTTTAAATGAGAGCATGTTTAAAAGTTATTTTCAGTATGATAAATCACACCATATTTTTATCTTAATTCTATACGTTGAATATTTTAATTTTTTATATATATTTCTTTATTTATATTTTAATTCAAATTCAATTTGATTTAACAAACTAGCCCAAAAAGTTCCTTTCTCAACATTTTAAATTAACTCTCTTTTTTTTATATTTTTATCTATATACTTGATTATCTTAACTACTTATAACATGTTTGAATTAAAATTTGCAAATATAAATTTGAATCAAAAGTATATTGGTTACTCAAGTTTGATAATAAAAAAATAATTTACTGTAATATAATTTGTTTAAATATTTTTTATTAAAAAATATGTTGATAAAATGAAATTGATTTAGATAAAATAATATTTAAAAGTATTTTTACTTGATGTTGCTATTTGATATCCTTACAATGGAAAATGAGTTTTTAAAAGGAACTCCCAAATTGCTTATGCTTGAAACTCTGTTTAGAGCAAAACGTTGGTAAAAAAATGACTTTTGGAGGCAACCAAACATTATTCTTAATCTTTTTGAGGATCCAAAAGCATCCTTGAAGCCATTAAACGGTGAACCAAACATACTCTTCTATCTTTCAATTTACACTTTTAACCTTTATTTTTAAATTAAATTTTAATAATTTTTAAAAATAAATTGAGAAAAAGTTTCTATTGTAATTTCAAAATATAAATAATTTGTTTTAAAATATTTATTTATTACAAATTTAATTATAATATAATTTATAATTCAAAAATATTTATGTATTATAAATTTAAATTATATAAAATTCTAATTTATTTTTAACTATACACTATATCCAGGTCATTTTTAATTCGCATTTAAATTATAGTCAAGAATTTAGTTTGAATCGCATATATACATGTCTTGAGAATATTTATTTTCCTTATTTTACCTTTAGGATTTAACTTTAATATATTTT
>PYAF01002136.1:1296277-1315067 GCA_007407185.1 Glycine tomentella | reverse complement strand
AAATTATTCAAAAATATAAAATAATAAGTGATACTCGATAAACAATAAGTGAGAATTACAAGATTTATAAATAAAATACAAAATTACAAATGAGACATATTAAATAGAGAATCTGCTCTTTTTTTTTTTATTGCAATAGAGAGCATGTTCAAAAATACTATGTTAAATAATGTATTGTTAGAATTTCTCTACTCCTTTAATTTGTTAGTTAAAATTCATGTAAATTTGATAGTTTAAATATGAAACCAACTAAATAAAGAATGAGACTCAATTATTTAGTAAAGCCTATATAATTTCACCCACTAAGAAATTTTGCCCAAAAAAATGTGTTGCTAATCTATCTTACATTTGTATGGTTTAAGAAAAAAAAAAGACTTAATTATGATTTAGTTACTGAAATTTCGAGTGAATCTAGTTTTGGTTCCCTAAATTTATAAAAATAGTCTATTTTTTTTATAAAAAAAATATGTCTTTAGCTCTTAAACGATTGAGAAACTAAAATGATTTTAATAACCGTCTTTAGTCCCTAAATAGCATATTTGAGGGACAAAAATTGTATTTTTTTAATTTGAGAAACTAAAATAATTCTTTTTGAATTTGAGAGCCAATATTGGAATCATTTCAAATTTTATGGACCTAAAGCATAATTAAGAAAAAAATGATTTATAAAAATTATACTGCATCGATGTTCTACAGCACAAAAAACATTTCAAGTTACTTAATGACTTTCGCATGTTACTGCATCCATATATAAAGGATTTCTTACAAGTGTTGTATATGATACAATACAACTACTATTCCCAGAAACAAAATTAAGCGATCCTAGACTATAAGATAGATGAGCTTCAATCTTTCACCCTTGTCAAATACTCCACCCTTTCACTATGCAATAGAGAAAAGCTAAGCTATCTATTATATTTTTTAGCACATGAATGCTCAAACTACACTTCATTGATACCATTAGATGCCCCTTCATAGGAACATGGAGCATTTCCACCGTTTACACTTCTAGATTTGGGAACTGTAGTTGTTACCTCCTGAAGCATTTTAACCACATTTCTCATTGTGGGGCGAGTTGTTGGGATGGAGCTGGTACAATGAAGCCCCACACTCAATACCTTGCTGATTTCTTCCCTGTATTTGGAGTCCAATGTAGGATCAATCACATGATCTAGTCCTTCATGTTCCAACATGGAGGAAACCCATTTGACCAAATCACTTTCACCATACTCTGGATCAATTGGGGGTCTTCCAGTTACCAATTCCAAAAGGACCACACCAAAGCTATATATGTCACATTTCTCATTCACACGGAGAGTGTACGCGTACTCTGCACATAAAAGAAAAAGTAGCACTTATATAAGTAGCTTATGCATGTTACAAAGTTTGTTAATTTAAGTCCATTTCCTTTCAATCTTGACAAGAATATGTTACATGATAGAAATAGCAACATATTGACAAATACAAAGAAATGCACACTGATTTAGGATTTGGGGATTTGGCTCTTTAAAGTGAGCAACTCACTTCAGAGGAAAAGTCAATTATCTTAATTATTGACAAGAAAATTAACTACATATGCATAATAAATCACATATATATTAGAATACACTAGTAAACCATTAATTTTTCCTTAACCACTGAATTTACTTATATAAACTTATTGACTTTGGAGAAGACAACAAATTCTAACATTTATGTGCTAGCTTTAACATTTAAGATTCGGCTCCTTTAAAGCTAGCAACTCACGTAAGCATCTTAATTATTGATGACAGGTGATATATTCCATAGAGATGCATAACAAATCTAAATCTAAATATGTTACAATATAAACCTATAATTTTCTCAACCATTGAAATTACTTATTCACTTTTTGTAAAAGGACTTATTTACACTATAATTACTTATTTACCCTTATTCACTTTAGAGAAGGCATATTTTAACATTTGTGTTATAGGGTTTAAGAATTTAAACAGAATGAAATGAGAATGATTTTTTTCCTTTCTAAGCTTAATTTCACAAACCTGGTGCAATGTAGCCATAGGATCCTGCAATCACAGACATTGACCGTGTCCCTTGGCTGATTCCTGTAACCATTTTAGCAACTCCAAAATCTGCAACTTTAGCCACAAACTCTGCATCAACCAATATGTTGTTGGATTTCACATCCCTGTGAACAATGGGAGGGACACAATCATGATGCAAATAAGAAAGCCCCTCAGCAGCATCAACAGCAATTTTATACCTTGTGACCCAATCCAATAAGCTCTTCTTGTTACCCTTTAACAAATCAGCCAAACTCCCATTTGGCATGTACTCATAAACTAGGAGCCTTTGTTCCCCACTGTTGCAACAACACCACAACTTCACAATATTCTTGTGCCTGATCCTCCCCAGAGTCTCAACTTCAGCATCAAATTCATCTTTCCTAGCACCAAAATTTCCATCTACATTCATAGATGCTCCACACAGTTTCTTCACTGCCACAACAACCTCACCATTGCTGAGCACCACCTTGTACACCTTCCCAGAAGCTCCACTTCCTATCACATTGTCCTCACTCAGCAACTTAGCAACCTCGAACTCGCTAAACCCGAGCTTGTGAAACGACTTCCACCGCGAAACGCTTAACCCCTTCTTCAATTTCTTCGCCTTTCTGTACCGAAAGTAAAACCATGCCACCCCAATAATGAACACAACTACAGCAAGTGCAAACATGGACCACAAAATCCACACATACCTCCGATTCTTACTCTTACCGTGACAATCACAAAGCCCAAGTAAATGACTACAGATCCCAGGATTCCCTATAAAACTCATCTTATACTTGTCATTGGCAAAAAGAGGAGGAATGTCCCCAGAAAGCTGATTGTAAGACAAATTCAGCCCAGTGAGCTTCAAATTCTGCAACTTCATTGGAATCTCCCCAGAAAAATTGTTCCAAGAAAGATCAAGATTATTAAGCACAGGAAATTTTGCTAATTCACTTGGAACACTTCCAATAAACATATTATGTGACAAATTAAGGTCAGTGACTTTACTCAATTCACCAATTCCACCAAAATTAAGTTCTCCAGAGAGTTGATTATAACTAAGATCAAGATTAACCAATTGACTCAACTTCACCACATTCTCCGGAATCTTTCCCGAGAGATTATTATTACTAGCAGCAAACTCCACAAGATTATCCAACATCCCAATTTCCTCAGGAATCGACCCAGAAAACATGTTATACGAAAGCAACAAATTTGACAGGTTGTAAGCGCCAGAAATCGCTTTGGAAATTTGCCCAGAAAGAGAGTTTTCCAAAAGCTCAAGCAAAGTTAAATGGGGCAAACCCCACACCCCATCAGGAACATTCCCAGAGAGATTATTGTTCTTCAACCGAACCCTCTTTAAACTCTTGCAGTCGCCAAGACTCGCCGGAATTTTCCCGGAAAAATAATTGTACATCAAAATTAACTCCTCAAACTCCCCCCGCCGGCAGATGTTAGCCGGAATCTCGCCAGAAAACCGGTTAAACGAAACATCAATGTGGTTCAACGGCGAGTTACTCCCCAAATCACTCGGCAACGTCCCAATAAGTTTGTTACTGAACAATTTGAGTTCATAGAGGTTCGGAGAACGCGCAATAATCGGCGGCAAAACCCCTTCGAGCTTGTTCTCGTATAAATTCAAAGACGCGAGTGGCAACTCGCATAACTCGGTCGGAATCGTCCCAGTCAACTCGTTCGTGGACGCGTCGAAGAATCTCAAACTCGTCATGTTCGACATTCCTTTGGGTAACTCCCCGGAGAGTTTGTTTTTGAAGAGTTCTATTTGGTTCACGCGCTTCAAGCGCGTGAGCGACTGCGGAATGTGACCGGTGATTCCGTTCTTCGAAAAATCTAAGTTCGTTAAGTGAGAGAGGTTACCGAGTGTGTCAGGGATGGGGCCCACGAGGTTGCAGCCAGCGAGAAAAAGCGTTTCGAGGTTCCTGAGGTTACCGAGTTGACTCGGTATGCGACTCGGCGAGAACGGGTTGTAAGCGAGTTGAAGGTGTTCCAATGAAGTGAGGTTACCGAGTAAAGAGGGTATTGTTCCGGTTAGGAGGTTGTTGACGAGGTTGAGCGTTTTGAGGCAAGGGAGTGCGGCTAGGCTCGCTGGAATGTAGCCGGAGAAGTTATTACTGGAGAGGTCGAGGTGCTGGAGCGTGGCGATTCCGGCGAGGTAGTCCGGGATTGGGCCCACGAGATTGTTCTGGGAGAGGTCGAGGAAGACGAGGTTGCGGCACGCGGCTAAGGCCAAAGCGGAGAGGGTGGAGTTGATGAGGTTGGAGGCGAGGTTGAGGGTGGTCAGGGAGGCGATGCGGCAGAGGACGGAGGGGAAGGGGCCGGAGAGAGAAAAGTTGGGGAGGCTCAAGGCTGTGACGGCGCCGGTGAGGGGGTCGCAGGTGACGCTGCGCCACCGGCATGGGGTGGCGGAGGCGGGGTTCCAGGAGGAGAGGGCGTTTTCCGGGTCGGAAAGGTGCCGTCTTGCTTCGAGGAGAAAGAGACCGTCTTGGGTTAGGGAGAGAGAGTGCGGAAGAGGAGAGAGAAAGCAGAGGAATAGCAGAAAAAACACAAACATCCTGCGTGAGATCAGAAAGATTGTTCGGTTTGGTCGTTTGTTTCACTTCACTGCTCTCTGTCTCGGTTTCGTTTTGTACTTTTGTTATTTGGAAGATAAAGAGAGAAAAACACAAAAGACTAAAAAGAACAACAAAGTGGGTCCCACTGCAACTCTCTATTTTAATGGAAATTGAACCTGTTAAACTCATGGGCACGCGAGAATTCTCCTAATCCGTGCTAGAATGCACGTTTTTTCTGCATGGGTTGTGATGGGTTTATCAACTAATTTCTGATTAGTAACTGTTTGAATATAGAAGCCACTTTCCTGAATTATTCATGTGTTCACAATTCTTGTTGCGCTGTAACTACTTCTTTTTCCCATCTTCTCTTTTGTGTTTGATTCACGATTTTAGTCCCACTGTTTTGCAAAAGAATGACGGTTTCTTAAAGCTACGTATGGTATGTGAGAAATGAAAAGGAGATAAGAAATATAGAATGTGTTTAATTGCGTGATTCTGTGGAGAGATCTGCAAAACAGTGTGGAAAAACTGCCATGGGGAAAAACGTTTCCCATTAGGTGGTTTTGTTAGCTAGGCAACAATCTTTCATTTTTCAAAGAAAAAACGATTGCTTTTTTTTTTTTTAATAAACAATTGATGGTTCAAAAAATCATTTAATTACCGTTGAAACTTAGTACTCTTAAGGTAATTTTTCCTTTTTTTTTTGGTGAATTTTGCATCGAAATTTGACATATCTTAAAATTTGGATATGTACTGTTTGACATATTTACTACCTTATTGATGTGTCCGATAATAAATGACATTCAATATCATTTATGCATGTTTGACTAGACCAGGAATCAAGATAAGAGTATTACAATATCATGCAATTAAAGTACTAGTAGGATAATAGAACTTTACTCAAGCATAAAAGTTGTTAATCAGGGTAGGCCTTAGTATCAATCAGTTTTGGTCAGATTACCAAAATCGAACACTTTAGGATTGTAGCTTGTAGCTGACCTTTAATCGGATTAGTTGGATTTGGGTTCTTTGGGTGACGGTTGAGTTTGCGTGTGTTTAGATATGATGCCCACACATAAGAGAATCACTATTAGAAAATAAGAATTTAATGTTGTTCAATTAACATCGATTCTACTTAAAACTGATGTTAACAAAAATACGGTGGTATTATTGTAAATAAAGTGTCTTTGTTAACATAGATTATAAAATAACTGATGTTGTAAGTTTCTATTAACATTAGTTATTTTAAAACGATGTTGCGAGTACAAAGTTAACATCGATTTTTAATAAAATCAATGTTTTTGTCACTTAACATGTTGTCAATGTGCATTTCTAATTAATATTAACTTTCAGTGTCATTCCTCTCTCGCCTAAACCTCTCACATGCCCAAACCTCTTGAGACTTAGCCCCTTGTCATTGTCATCATCACTGTTGTCGCTACTATCATCATGTTGAAACTATTCTCAAGCCCTCGCCTCTCGTCGTCGTTGCTGTCGAATTTCCTTCATCTTGGATCTCTGATAATCCATATAAAACGGAAATGTATAGCAGGATTCGCTAGCATGGAGGGTGAGAACGCAAGCAAGGTGATCGAGTTGGTGAAAGAGATAGCCAACATCTCCGAGTACAAGTCTCTGATGAAGAAGCAGTGCTGCAACTTGGTGCGGAGGCTAAAGCTCCTGATCTCGATGTTCGAGGAGATTAGGGACATGAACAAAGATGCGCTTCCCGAGGACACTTTCAACGTCATCCTCTTCTTCAAGGAAGTCTCTAATCCGTTAGGGAATTCCTTAGATTCGAAAGTTAAGGCATCAAGCTTTATGTGGTTTGTTTTTTTCTCTCTATTATTATTATTATTATTGTTGTTGTTTTTTTATGCTTTCTACACGAAAATTTCAGGATAACAAACATTCTCTAGAATTTCGCTTAAATTCGAACCCATAGCTGATGATAAAACTAGAATTTGAACTCGCTACCAAAAGTAGTTTTAGCAGTAATGATTTTAAAGCTACATACACTAGATTTTTTTAAAAGATTTTTTTGTATTTTTTTATAAATTTATTTTGGTTTTTGATCTGTTTTTGTATTTTTTTGCCTCTTTTATATGATTATTGTTGATCGCATTGAGAAAGAAAATAGTCATTCAAATGGCTAAAGAAGTAGTATTTACTTGAGATAGGCATCCATATACTACTTTTACAAACCATGTAAAGGAGCTTAACTATGGAAACTCTTATTTCTTTCAAGTGTGACTTGACATCAATTAAGTCATTGGTTGAATGATCTACTTTTGACTTTTAGCATGTGTGTTTTGCAGCCTATTAGAAAAAGAGACTTACAAAAGGTTGATCCATAGAAAGCTTGTGAATTTTTTAGCACATGTTTTAAAGATCCATCAACATTTACTGTTGTGATTGTTGGGAACATTGATCCCATTATTGTGATGCCCTTGATATTGTAGTACCTGGTGAGCATGAATCCATTAAACAAAAGCCAAGAGACCTTTAATTGATGTTGTATAGTGGATTTCAACATCGGTTTTCATAATCGATGTTAAAAATGACCCACTTTTAACTACAGTCATTTCAACATTGGTTCAAAATCGATGTTGAATGTCAAAAAAATCGATGTTAAATACCAATTTGCAGTAGTGAATGAAGAATGTGGTTTTGATGGAGGGAGACTAATTGGTGTTAGAGAAGATGATGTTGATGACGAATCGGTTGGTGGTGTACCAGCTGGTGTTAGAGAAGACATTGTTGACATTTTGGAGAGGGGGACCAAGATCAATGTTGGTGGTGAATACTTGTATAACATGTTGATCTTGAGAGAGACTTGGTTGGGTTACATAATGGGAGAACAATGAAGTAAAAAAGGAGAAAGGAAAAAGACGAAGGAAGGAAGAAAGAAAGAAGAAGGTCTCACAAAAGGATTCAAGGATAAAGAGGAATGCCTTGTCATTTGTCAAGTCTTCGAGAGTCTTGGCGCATAGTGCATAGTCATAGGCTTGTAGCACATGTTATGCAGTATGCAATTTAAAAATTTATACTTATTGTGTGTTGGGTTCGATTGGGTGTAAACACAATCAGAATTTTATTTTCAAACTGCATCTACCTGAATTATATGTTTCTAATCGATTTTTTAAATTATCTCAATCTGAAGCCCGAATTTAACCGCCCAAAAGCATTACTTTTTAATTAGGTTTCTCGATTTATAGTCAAATCGGTTATTTTTGCTCACCCCTAAGTCAGAGAGCCTTTTGAATTTTTTCACCTAGGGAATGAGCGATGTTAAAAAAAATGGTAGAATGAGAGATGTTATCATGTAATACTTTGTTGGGTAGTACTAGTACTTCTTTTGGATTGAAATATAAAAAGAAATCAATTGGTTGACGTTCATTAAAAGTAAGTTGACATTATTTAATTTTGATAATCTCAATAAAAAATGAATTTATTTTTTAATATACTTTCTACATTTAATTTCATAGGATAGTAAAAGAGAAGGTTGTTGAAAATAAAATCTAATTAATAAATGAAATGTATTTTAGAAATGATATCATTATAAAGGAGAAAATTAATTAAAATTTACTTATATTTTAATCCATCCCCTAAAATATTATATATTATTATTGGTTATTTTAGTATAAAGGGAGTACAAGAGATAGAAATAATTTTGAATAAATTAAAATAAGTTGATGATGTACAAGAGTGTTGCTTGCCTTGGCTTCTAAATTAGGTTCTTGTTCTATGGTGCATGTTGAGTTGTAAGGAAATTTGTTGGGCATACGCATTGTATAGAGTAGAGGATTCATAAGGTTTGTTGTTGAATTTGACTCACATGTAGCTATTAATTTGCTGCACATGCAATGGTTGTGCAAAAACTCACCTTTGTTATGGTCCTTTTCATAATATCTTATGGTTCCTTTCTATTGGAGATAGTTTCTCTTGACCTCATACTTATAGTCATGACTCACTCAACAAAAAATGAGGTTTAAAGTAAAATTTGTGGAATTTTGTTTTTTACTTTAAAGAAAAGAATGATATGTGGGGTCTTTTAGCCAACATATGACCTTTTTTATTATAAAAAATTAATAACAAATATTTTTTTTATTATTGGATCTATATCTTAAGTTTTAGTTGTTTTATTCTTGGGTCATGCTCATAGTAAAACTAATCAAGTCGCAAATGCATTATGCTCAATCCTTTGAGGATAGATTTCATATTTTTTTATGTTATTCCTTCCTTTATTGATATTGTCATTGTGACTAATGTAACATCTATCGCATTTTTACGTGACGTTAGTTATTACATTTTTATATACATTAACAAGAATGACATCGATCTATTAAATAAAGGGACTAAAAATCACATAATTACAATACTCGAGGACCCAATTTTTATGCCATTATGATACTTGGAGATCAAAAATACAATTAAGCCTTTAGGACTCCTTCATTTCTTTATATTTGTTTAATTTGAAAATAAAATAAAATTGCCATTAATATGTTTAATTATATGGAAAAAAGTGTAAATGCTCATTATAAAGAGTTTTTATATTACTATTCAATCATAAATTAACATTTATGATATAGTTTTAATAACAGTCTTAAAAAATATATTTATCATCATTTCTCTTGTTGACAATCTAAAAAAATTCACACTGATAATGTTAAGAAATTTAATTTTATTTATTATAAAATTATTTTTAACTTTGTAATCATAAAAATATTTTAAATTAAGTAAAAATAAAGATACAATTAAAAATAATACTTTTGTCCCATAATAAGTGTCATTTTAAGTTTTTTTACAAATATCAACAAAAACTAATAAATAAATAAAAGAGAATTATTATTTTATGAAACTATTCTTATTATTAATATTATATTAAAAATTAAAGTTAAAATGACACATGTTGTTCAATTGAAATTTTCATCCCTATAAATAATCTTTATTAGCTGGTGAGTTGCTTTGTATATTTTTAATATATAGGAATTGAACTTAAATATTAGAAGAATTATAGTTATTTACACACATTATTATTTTTTTGTCTGCAATTTAACCAATTAAACTATACCATATTGATAGATTCATGTGTATGATTGTAGGGGCAATTGATCACAAACTTTTATTAATATAGCACACATGTATTCCTATAATAATTCAAAATATAGTAAAAAAATAACTTCATAATATGAGTACTGTTATCACAAATTTATTTTGAGCTAAGCTTCATTCTTTTTACTTTCTCAATTCAACAGTTTTTTCTTTTCTTTATTGGATATGCATCATTTCACAGAATATCCTCACAATTAACAAAAAAGTTATCTCTTAACCATTTCAAACTATTTTTTCACATTTATATTTATATTTATATTTTTGAATTGTATATTACTTTTAATCTAGCTTATTTTATCTTCATCTCTAAATTAAATTTCAATAGTATTTTTGAAAAAAGTAGTAATAATTAAAAATAATTTTATATTATAATTTAAGTTGTTCATTCTAATTTCTGAATCTAAAATCTAAATTATATGCACTAATAATATAATTTTTCTCACTGGTATATATTCAATTACCAACCATATAATAAGTTTGAAGGTTTTAATAACAATCACCCTGAAAATAACACTAAAGTTTATTTTTAATTGATTAATAGTGTAAAATCTTTTACACTAGTACATATCCATTAAATGCTACAATATTGTTCCAATGCCTAAAAAATTCTGTAGCCGTTACTTTCCTTTTTCTTTTCTTTTCAAGAAACCGTTACTGTCTAATACCAACTATTAACATATTAATTTTATGCAATTTTTTGGCCAACTATTCACATATTTTATGCAATTATTCAGAACCAGGGTGTAACCAAACACAGGCACGAAGAACGCACGAGAATTCTCCATGGATGATTCCCTTGTCTCTCTGTTCACGTTTTTCCTGCATGCATGCAATTTGGGTTCATCATCAACAAATTCTGAAAAATGATTACGGTTGAATACAAGTCGCTTTCCTCGAAATGGATTTCAGTTCAAGATTTTTGTTGCATGTGTTGTACGTTACTTTTTTTTTTTGTGCGTAGTTAACGATTTCAGTTCCACTTTTTTTTTTTTTTTTTAAATACAGTTAAAGAAGTAACCAACATGGATTAATACAATTGATAACAACTTGTGTTACTTACTAAGTAGTTCAAAATTTGAACTTTGATTATTTATGAAATATGAAATAAATCATGTTAAAAAAATAAATATTTATCTTACATGTACTTACATCCATGGCCGAAAAATAAAATGTAGACAATGTTAATTACGAGATTTGGTTCAACCATGCATGTTGATGGTTGTCTTGTTAGAAACGGAAGATATTGCACGAAAGTGTGTTATGGAAATATACACATTTTTCATTTTTTTATTCAAATGAGGGGCCTCACATTAATTTTACATTTTAGCTGAGACAGAAACGCAAATACTCCTACATATATAATTAATTAGCCGTTGAGACTTAAGGTTTTTTCGAATATTGTTTTTACTGAATTAGTTTTTTTCGAATATAATTTGACATATCTTAATTTGGATAGCGTTTTGTCATTTAATTACCTTCTGGGCAGAATGTCTAGTGTATAGTAATAAATAGCATTTATTAATATACTCTACTCTTATAATTAACTTATGCATGCTTTGACTAGACCAAGAATTAAGATAGGATCACGATAGTAGTAAAATTATACTTCTTACGTTTCATTTTATACATTTCTTTTATCCCTAATTATAAGAATTTTATTCAAAAATTTATTTGTCTTTTTATAAAATTATTTTGTAATTTCTAAATATATTATTATTTTTTCCTTGTATATACTTTTATTTAATTATACTCTCTCTAAACATTAATGAAAAATAATTAAGTGGATAGAAAGATAAAAAAATAATTTTAAAATGATAATACAAATAATTAATATATATAATGTAATTAACTAAATTAACTATTTTTCTTAAAAACTTGAATAATTAGTTGAAAGAATTTTATAATCCCCCAAAAGTGGTAATTGAACAAGTGGAAGTGAAATTGGAATGAATGAACATTTTGGATTCATGGTGGTGTGTGTTTGTGTTTAGGAATTTAAGGTAGGTTCGCTCAATCTCATAAATCCTTTGGATGAGAACTCTAGATACTAATTTATTGTTTTTGGGGTTTATGAGAGGAAAAAATTTGCAAATAAGTATCTTTTTTATTTGATTGAAGCTGCTCTATATAAAGAGTAGAAAACATAACTGATTTTATAGGCATTGACAACATAATTTTAAATTTAAAAACAGAATCATAAGTCCTAATATCTCTTAATACTTGAAATGTAAATTTAAAATTAAACTCCTAAAAACTAGGAAAAAGGTTCACAAATGGGCACATTTGCAACCACATATGTTTTGCTTAATACAAAAATAATGGCATATAGATATCATTTAGTCAACCTCACAGAACCTTATATTGAATCTAGCCTTGACATGGTTAAAAAACAATCAGCAAAATCAAAAGAAACATCGATTTTTCTTTTTATGTATTTACAAAAGAGATGTGGTTGATGATAGTTGCATTGCACATTTTCGTGGGATTAATTCATCATTTGGTTCATAGAATAGCAAGATAATACAGAACTAAAAGAATTGGGGTCCATGCCTTGGTTTTTAGTTAGCGTGATATTCTATGCACACAATAAGCTAGTCTTCTAATTGAAGTTCAAGTTCAGAGGAGTAAATTTCACCAAAAAACTTCAGCTAGCACTATGATACTGTGGCATTTCTTTGGTGTTTCCTCAACAACATGATACTAATCAAACCTTTTCAATGACACTCTTTCCTTCTTTAGAAACGTGTAACCCTAATTTTAACAAGCAGGAGAACCAATTAAAAGCCCCTTGGCTCGAACTGTGCTGGCACCATGGCTATTGTTATACTCATTGCAATTAGTACTTTCACAGCAAGTTTGATTTCCATGATGACTGTTTCGCAACTAGAGCCATCTGTGTTAAATATCTAAACTTGTGACAACAAATAGGCTTGAGTTCACGAATTACCCGTAAAACCTGTAACTCACATGATATATGAATCTCATTTTTTTAGCCTGTTTAAAAAGTGGGCTTTTTAGTCCGTCTCATATAATCCACGGGTTAAACACGCTTTACCCATAGGGTTAAGCAGGTTTTACCCATACGTCCCGTGGGTATTTTCAGTTTTACTTAAAAACAAAATAGTGTGTGGTTTAGCAAATAGTGTTTTAGCACTTATACTTGTTTGAATTATTTGTATTGTATTATTTTGCACTTAGACGTGTCTGGATTTAGACTTTACATTACACATAATCTAAACTTGAATACTTGATAATTGATATTATCTATTTGTATTGTATTTATTTTATGTGCATTTATAATAGTTTATTTAAATAATTCACAATTTTTAAGATTTTTTTTTTGTGTGTGTAAATGCATGTTGGCCTACGTGCTATGCGAGCGGGTGCAGTTTCCAAAAAAAACAAATCCACTTAGAATGTGGACTTCGCGACTTACAGGTTTCACGAGACAAACTTACTCGCATGTCCAACTCTATTTGTCAGAATAAAAAATTTGTTCGTTGTGAAGTATCTAAGTAACTTACTAAAATTAGTAACTTACTAAAATTAAATCCTCAAAAATGACATGATATTTTACATTCCACTAATGCTAATACCAAAACCAAAAAACTAAAAAATGTAGTAGCAAAAAAAATATATAATAAATAACAATCTAAAAAATGATTATATTTGATGTATAAAAAAACATATTTATAGTTTGAATAAATTACACTTGCACCCCTATATTTTGTTCAAATTTCACCCAATACCCCTCCCTTTTTACACCATACAAAAAAATTCTTAATTGTTTAGCTCACATTACACCTAAATATCTTCCTTTCTAAATACTGTTTAATAATCTAACAGAAATTAGACACATGCTAGTCACATGACCTTTAGTGAAATTTTATGTCTAAAATACCCTCATCTTCGTCCTCTAAACCTGAAAATAGTTTAAAAGCTTCTTTTTTGTTTTTTTTGTAATTGGTGGTACGTTGGTGGTACTCAGTGTTAACACCCTTCCTCTCATTCTTTGTTCTACTAACATACGTATGAACTGAATTTTGATTCTCAACAAACATTTTCAGCACATAATAATTAGACTTAAGGGGAATAATTTTACCACTATTAGTAAAACAAAATCACAAAATAAAAGGGTGACATGGTGACAAGTTTAAATCATTAGCAATGTTGTTCACACATTCATGTATTCTAAGTATTTCAGTTCATTCATTGTGTTCTTATGGTCTCAAACATCAACAATAATAAACAAATGATTTTAAAAATCATAAGTGGTTCAAACTGGTCCCCCATTAAAACCCTATTCAAAAATAGGCAACAATAAATAATAAAAAACAAATAAATAATCTTAAAAAGCAACCTATATACAAGGTCTAATGGTTACTTATAAGCATAACCATAGTGTGAAATTGTGGAATAAGAAGAGAAACAGAGTGTTCGTGAACGTCGAAGAGGAAGACAAATGGAGACACTTATGAACGTCACAAACTGGAAGATGAACAGTGAAGAACTAGCGAACGGTGAAGATGAATGGAACGTGAACGTCGTGAGAGAAAGAGAAACTCACATCCCTGAACGCTGAAGAAGAACGTCAACAAGAAGAAGATGAACAATACTCGCAAATGGTGAAGAGGAATGAAATGTGAATCATAAATTATGAAACTAATTGGGAAGATATAATTTGGTTTTTATAATTAAAATATAAAGACAATTTTGTTTGTTCACATATTTCAATTGACGTCAAATAATATGAAAAAATAGGAGTATTGGATGAAATTTAAACAAAATAAATGGGTTATGAGTGTAATTTACTACTATAGCTTTGTTTAATTTTGAAGAACTATTCTATCTCGATGAAAATTAATTTAATAATCTCTATTCGATTAAAATTATTAATAAATAAATATTTTTAAATTTATACATTGTATTTTAGATTTATACTACTAAACAACTTGAGCGTATGATATAAAGTTACTGAAAAACCCAACCTTTTAATGTCTTTATGAACCTTAAGTCAAGCATTCTTTAAGCTCTACAACTGTGCATTTTGATAGCAGCCGTGGTGAAGAAGGTTTCAAGTTTTGAAACCCCCATACATATCCTAACCTAATTCGTTGATTACGGTAAGTCCTAATTGATCTGAAGCTATTAACAATTAAACATGTATTAGTTGAGTAGTTAAGTTCATATTCGTTGGTTGCCATCGAAACCTAACGCTGAATCAAGGTCTTAATATAAATAATAATAATTATTTTTGTGAATGCCATGACCCGTAAATGCTACTATTATATAATTCGACTCACATTCTACGTGGCAAGGATCGTTCTTAGCAATTCCTTTGTGTTCTAAAGGCTTTTTTTTTAGTGTGTGTGTGGGTGTGTTTCACTTTTATTTCCTTTTCGGTTCCAATCTATGTTTGGGTCGAATTGTAATCAAGTTGAGTCTTGGTCAATGCCTTGAATAATGTGTATGGTGGGTTGTATCTTCCTTGGATTTTATTGAATATGCCTACCTGCCCGCCACCTGTTTGATGAAATGCTTGAACTTTTCAGAAATGAACTAGTGTGTGATATATTGGCGCTTGAATTTGTGATGCTACACCCGTTGGTTTTCTTGTTTGCATCTGAAGTAATTTAACAAAAACATGAGTTTTTTTTTGGTTATTATTATATTGATGACGATGCTATGGCTGAGTTTGGATACATGACTGTTTATATGTGTTTTTAAAGTGCAAGGTTACCCGAATACTATCTTTGTTTTTAGACCTGAACCTGAAATCAAACCAATAAGGCCTCAAGGTTGTTGCTGGATTGGTTTAACCATAGGTTACCCAAGGCTTTTGGCTTCGAATTTGGTTCTTATGACATTAATAATAATGTAATACATGAAATTACACATCACAGGAAGATCTGTTGCTATTCTTATTCTTAAGAAGCTTAACCACAGTGTTTATTTTTGGAAAAAAAAATGAAATTTGTTGGTTTGATATTGATGGTAATTTGTTCTGGCTCTTGACAGTTACAAAAGAAGTGACTGTGAATCCGAATCCAAACCTGAATGGGTTATCTTCAATTTGGCAGACATGGTGTTAGGCAGATCCTTAGATTTAGAGATGCTAGTTGTGATAATGTTGTGGTAAACCCACTCCTATATGCTTCACAAGGACTACGATACAAGAGGAAGCTCCAAGTCATCCTTACAACTGTAATTATTTATCTTGAGTTGTGATGCTTTTTTTTCTGGAATTGCATTTAATTCAATTTTCTGAAAGTTCTAATTTCCAATTTATAGGACATAGATAAGCTGGGAAAGGCAGGTGACACTGTCAAAGTTGCCCCTGGATATTTTCGCAACCACCTAATGCCCAAGCTCCTTGCTTTCCCTAACATTGATAAGTTTGCTTATCTCCTCAATGAGCAGCACAAGGTTTTTCTTTTCATTAATCTCTGTTTTGTCCATTTATATATGCTACTTCTTGGTCAATGTCATTATTAGGTAAATTATTTCCACTTACTGTTTTCTGCATTTTACTATCTTCTGGAATAAAATTTTAAATTCTTGATATGATAATTCTGTTAGATGTTTCATCCTTAGAACAACTGCATCCTTTGTATTTATTTCTGTGGTTATGTGAATGTGTGTGCAATTCACACTGTCAACATTCTATGCTTGTATACTTGGCGCATAAGCAGTCTCGATAATATTCTTCTCTGTATTCACCATTTTCCAGTCTTGTGTTTTAACTTTTAAATGCTTCAGATCTATCAACCAACTGAAGAAGAAAAACAAGAAGATGTCACTCTAGTTAAAGAGTCAAAGGAAGATAGGATGAAAGAGTATGAAAAGGCAGCAATACGTCTTGATAAAGCTAAGCTGGTTTGTAGTTTAGTGTTCAAAGCCTTTCATTGTTGTTTTAGACTATTTCAGCTATTGTTTCTGGGATATTTATTTTCTTTTTCTGGTAAAGTATTGCTTTGTATTTATTATCACTCCTTGGGGAACTGGGTTTAGCTAAAGTATAGATGGACTGTTCTGAGTTTTTTATTTTTTAAATTTATTACTTATTAAAACTTCAATTTAGACTAAATGTTTGTGAAGATACTCCCATAGTTTTTAGCTGTTAAAGTTTTAAAATAGAAATATGTATTTGATAATTTGTAATTCGATAGAATATTTCATGTTAAAACCAATTTGATATATAACTTTAATATGGGCCTGGATGTGATGATCTAATAGGTCTTGCGGAGGTTAATTAATGTTCAAAAAGCCAAGTCACGTGAATCAAAAGAAGACCCCTTGGAGTTACGTTATCCTGTAACAAAAGATATTCTTGTGGCTGAGGTAATATTTGTTCTTTGTAGTTTAAATGTTTTCTTGATATTAGCTAAGTAACAAATTAAGAAATAAGAATATAGTCTGTAATATATGTACCTTTCTTGTCATTATTCAGAGCATGGAATAGGGAATGATTCATGTTAGAATATCTGGATAATATTTATAATATTATTACTGTATCACTGTATCTTAAAATATTTGAGAGTACATTAGATGACCTCTTGTGAATTGTTTTCATATTTCATGATTTTTTTCCTTATTTAATTATAATTAGAAGTCTAAATAGGGGTTAATACTCTGCCTTTTATTTCATCAAATGAAATAGTCTTCTATTTTCTCATTTCCTTCACTTAATACTCTTTACATTACACCAAAGTTGTTGGTCCAAGTGGTCCTCTTAAGCTAGGTCTCAGGTTCGAGCCTTGTGGATGAAAAAATGTGTTTGGGAGGAGAGACCCCACTAAAGGTGGCCAATCAAGTTCCTCGACAAAGATTGGTCGTCAGTAAAATTGGTGGATACTTTGCACCAATGTCATGCTGATAAAAAAAAATAATACTCTTTACATTATGTCTTGGATTAACTTTAGTTTACATTTCGCCTTTGGTTACAGGGTATTTATTACTACATGTCTGTTTAAATGCTTTGTAACCTAGGGAGTTATTATGCACAGTGACTTCTAGTTCTAGGTACTTCTGGTACCAGTTATAAGAATTTGTTTGCATTCCAACAAAAAAAATTACAGTTGGTGTGATGTTACTGTTCACCCTACTACTTATCTGTTACGTACCTGGCCCTTGGCTCCCAATTTCCTCTCAATCTCCTCAGTAACCTGCACGCTCATAAATGGACTTTGCTCGAGCTCTAATAGACAAAGGCTGACTGGAAAAAGCTATAGGATGTCCCTCTTGCATTAAAACAGCTCCCAAACCAGATGATGAAGCATCTGTCTCAATGCAAAATTCCTTATCAAATTGAGGAGCTGCCAATACTGGAACTGTAACCATGGCTTCCTTCAAAGCTACAAAAGCCTGTGATGCTACCTCTGACCATTGGAAAGAGTCCTTCTTCAATAACTGATTCAGCGGTGCTGCAATTGCTCCATAGTTCCTCACAAACTTACGATAGTATCCGGTTAAACCGAGAAACCCTTTTAATTCCTTTACATTCTTGGGAAAAGGCCAAGCCACCATAGCCTCCACCTTCTTAGGATCAGCTGAAACCCCTGCAGCTGAGACCACATGACCCAAATACTCTAGCTCCTGTACTGCAAATAGACATTTCTCTTATTAGCCACTAGTTTGTGCGCTGCTAGAATCTGTAATGTCAACTCCAGATGTTGTAAATGCAATTCCCAGGTTCTACTGTATACCAGAATATCATCAAAAAAGACCAGTATGAACCTCCTCAAGTGTGCTCTAAAAATCTCGTTCATCAAGGCCTGAAAAGTAGCTGGGGCATTAGTCAAACCGAACGACATGACTACAAATTCATAATGCCCGTTATGTGTTCTAAATGCTGTCTTCTCAATATCACCCGGCTTCATCCTAATTTGATGGTACCCTGATTTTAAATCCAGTTTGCTGAAAAATTGCGCACCCCCAATTTCATCCAAGAGTTCATCTATAGTGGGCATGGGAAATTTATCAGGAATTGTCACTTTGTTTAATGCTCTGTAATCAATACAAAATCGCCATCCTCCATCCTTCTTTTTAACCAACAAAACAGGGCTGCTA
>PYAF01002136.1:1274894-1296177 GCA_007407185.1 Glycine tomentella | reverse complement strand
ACTATTGGGCCAATTTTTACTCCCATATGCACTGGAAGTTATAAAAGTGGATGCTCCAGACAGTGCCTTGTTACGGGCTTCAATGGATTGGGCCAAGTCCATCAACTGGTCCAATGACCCAGGGTTGTGCATGTCTACTTCAGCCCTCACACTATCCTGTAAACCAGCCAAAAACATCCCCATCAACCATGGATCCGACAGTTGTGACACCTCAGCCACCAGATCTTCAAAACGGTTACGGTATGCGATCACCGTCGACGTTTGCTTCAACGTCTTCATCTCCTCCTCTGGCCTCCGTCGCTGTCTCACCGTAAACCGCCACAGCAGATCCCTCTTGAATTCCTGCCACGTTGTGAACGGACGCGTCTTGGTCCGATATCGAACCCATTTAACGGCCTGACCTTCGACGCACACTGGTACTGCGGTTAATCGATCCTCCTCCAGTATATTGCTCAAATCAAAGAATCGTTCAATTCTCGCGATCCAATCTTCCGGATCAGATCCAGAAAATACAGGCGCCTCCAGCCTTCGAATTGGATTATCCCTCCTCCGCCAGTCATGACGGCTTCCTCCTGATCGGCAATCTTTGCCACCGTCATCGCCCCCTCCAGCTGAGTACGACGGTCCAGTATCATGATTTTTTCCGGTGGCTGTAATATGTTTCTTTAAATCCACCATCATATTCCTGATTTCATCTATGGAATCCTCCAAACCAGTCAATCGATTTTCAAAGCCATGAAAACCTTCTTCCACATGCTCCAGTCGCGAATTCATACCTTCCATCCTCGTCGTCATGCAGGATCGGTGAATCTGATACCAGGTTGTTACGTACCTGGCCCTTGGCTCCCAATTTCCTCTCAATCTCCTCAGTAACCTGCACAGATCTATCCAAAATAACAGCAACAACAATACAAAGTCTATCCAATCATTTCTCTGAATATTCACTCTTTTATTGATTGCTCAAGTATCAACATTAAGTTGCAAAACAGAACACGAGGTACCTCCCCTGAGATACTCTCAGAACAGCCCTGGCTGTCAAACTTCCAATCCCCTTTTTTCTAAACTCATTTTCTATTTATAGCTACAGTCTACCTTCTAACCCCTGTAACTAACTTCTAACTGCCTTATCTTTTTTAGTATATCTACGAGTAACTAATTTTCCTTTAATATCTAAGTATCCATCATTATCTTGACATGTTAGTAAAACTAGGGATAGCTCTATTTGTTTTTTTTTAATCAATGGAAAGAGAGTTGGATGATATATATGACAATGCTGGAAATAAAATGAAAATAATCCTTATTTGGCACCCAAATATTGCTATGGACAGATGATTGTTCTCGCTGGTGCATTGTCTCTAACATCCTTTTTTTGTTCTCAAACTAATGAATCCAAGTTTGTTACTTTGAGGTGTTAGTATTTCTGTTGCAAATCGTATTTAATTTAACATTGGTTTCTTATCAAAGAAAATTAGGATTTAATATTTTGTGTTGCTTCAAAGTAAATGAGTGAAAAATTACTTCTAGATAAATTGTCTGAAATTACCAAAATGTATGTGCCAAATGCTAATTTCATTCCTAGAAGGGTGAGCTTCACTCTTTTTTTTTTTTTTTTTTTTTGTTCCTCATAATTTCTCTGGTACTGACTTTTATATGTTGTTCTAATTTAAGGTGGCGAGACAACTTTGTGTGAACGTTGCACCTGATAACCTGCATCTTCCATCACCTCTATCCACATTGGGAGAATATGAGGTGCCACTGCGTTTACCAAGGTCCATCCCGTTGCCACTGGGTAAGGTTAACTGGAGTTTGAAAGTTAAAGTCAGGAGTAAATAAATCACTCATCTTGTTGAATTCAAGTTCTCAAGGGATGGAATTGTGGTTTTATGCTGATAAATCATTAGATTGAATCCGAGGATTATAAGATTTTGACATTGCTTTTATTTATAGAAACAGAAATGCCACACATTTAACGATGTCTCTTGAATAGTCTGTTTTTACTGAGTGAGGTCTCGTGTTATTGAGTGAAGTCTCATGTGTTATTGACAGTCCTCCCAGATGCACACCCCTCATTAACTCCTTTGAACTCAGAAGCAACAGCTTGAGAATCAACAATTATCTCAATAAACTCCCCTATGTAGAGCTATACGAATACCCTGATACATGATTAAACCATGATTAAACCACTGCATCATGCTATACCATTAGTGCCTTGGACCGATCCATTGGAATTAAGCTTGAACCATCCTGAGTCGGGGTTTCCATTTGACCATAATCTGCATCTTAGAAAAAGCTATGAACATTAGCCATTTGAACCATGGAATTCTTATAATTTTTCCAACTCTACAGAATAATATCCCATCGTCTAAATGGCTTAATAGTGGGAGGGTTGCGAGTCTGTTGATTAAATCTACTTCTGTTAGCTGGGTCAAGCAAATGATCGCACACCAATGATGCTAAGGAACAGTCCCTCAGAACATGGATGGATGGTGGTTTCCTTAGGAATCACACAATGATGGCACCTTGGGTGGCCAGAACTCCAACGGGTATTACGACTATTAGTGGGAAGCCTATCATGAGTTGCCTTGCCTGCCAAATGAAAATTTTAACTCTGGTGGCTGAGTTCTCCAAACTTTCTTTAACACATGATTCTGATTTAAATGAAAACTTTAACTCTATCTGGTGACTCAGGAGGAATGTCCTACATGACATTACTTAATTTGAGATCAGCATTAATCCACTTGTTATCCCCCTTCCCAACTGCCCAAAATTCACCAGCAACTAAATTTGTGCAATAAGGTGTCAAATATTTTATCAGAATTGCTATCGATTTTTGTTTATCTATTAACTTCCAATCTTGGACAAAACACTCATCTTATATATCTACCTCCTTGGCAGAAAAGATGGCTTCTACAGATCCACCTTACTCTCCCCTTGTGCTGATATCTCAATCAACATGTATAGCTTCATGATAAGCATCTGAGGATGAAAATTGAACACAGAATTACAGTCAGAATAAATAGGTACCGATAACATCATGCAGTCAATGTTCTTTGCCAACCATTTGGTTTCCAATAGAAAAAACTTGTGCAAATTAAATTAATAACCAAACAATCAATTCCCTGACAATAACTAAATTGGGCACCTTCATTTTGAAAGAGATGGACGAAAGTATAAAATAAAATAAATAAAACCTCATCTATAACATGAGAATTATTAATATCAGATAGAAAGACCAACAGCTATTCTACTAGTAGCTAGTTGTTAATGTGTACATTATATATAAAATTAATAATGCTATCCGTCCCCATTTTGGCTACATATCAATTAGTTTGTTACTTTATAAAATCGATATATAGCGCTGTAAGACATTTTTTGGTGGTTATGAGGTGCTTCAAATCGAAAGGGGAGAAGACAGGTTTTTTACCAAAATGAGTCATTTTTCTAACTAATTACCATTTTGAGTCGCTGATTCAAGTTACATAGAATTTTGGTGACGCCAATCAACTACTCTCTACTTGGATGGCGTCATTCTGCAAAGTTTCACCAGTTCATGTGATTAAGTGACTTGTTGGCGTCACTTTGGATGGCTTCAATTAGTCAGACACGCTTCTCCAAGATAGTGCAGTTTTCTTGACCTGGTGGCATCATGTTGCATGACTTGACACAAGTGGTGCTAGATTGGGTGGCTTCACCCAATTCTTATTTAATAATATTTTTATTAAATATTATTATAAAGTTATAATTTTACCTATTAATTTTTTAATTAAAACTATTTTTTCTACAAAAACTAAAAATAGAAATATTATTAAATAAGAATTGGGTGAAGCCATCTAGTTTAGTGTCACCTGTGTGAAACCATGTAGGGTGATGCCACCAAATCAGGAAGACTACACTATCTTGAATAAGCGTGTTTGACTAGGTGAAGTCACCCAAGGTGATCCCACAAAATCACTTAGTCATCTTAATTGGTGACACTTTGCAAAGTGGTATCACCTAAGTGGAGAGGAGTTGACTAACGCTACCAAAATCTTGTGTGATTTTAATCATCCACTCTTAAAATACTTCGAACACCAACCCAAAATGGTAATTAGTTAGAAAAATGACTCATTTTGATAAAAAAAAAAAAAAAACTTGAGAGAAGGCCACACAACAAGTTCGTGAAAACACATGGAGGCAATGCAATGGAGAGGAAGAATCTTTTTCTTCACTAGTTTGTGATTTTGCTTATTCTCGCCGATTTAATTACCACGAGTTGTTGATTTGTGTTAAAAATAAATTAGGGTACTTTCTTCCCTTTTAAATCTACTTCTATATTATAAATTTAAATCATTATCTCGAATGAGATTGATTTTAGAACTTATTCTTCAAAAACAATGTTTTTAGAATTTTTTTGATGAAGATATTGTTAGGAGTTTTCCTTATCCTTTTATTGTTTCAAATCTATATCCTTTTTATTTATTTATAAATTAAATTTCAATGTTTTTTTAAAAAATAATTATCAATAATAATTATATAAATAAGTTAATTGCATTTTTTATCTTTAATTTTTTACTTTTTGGCAAATTTTACTCCTAACAAATTAATTTGACACATTTTATTTTCTACTTTTAAAAAACTTACAAATTTTGCCTTATGTTGACTTGATGTGGTAGCATAAAAGTTAAGAGTAAAATTCACTTAAAAGTGAAAAATTATGGGTAAAATTTGTCATAAAGTGAAAAATATAGGATTGAAATTCACCAAAAAATATAAAATTGAAGATAAAAAATGTAATAATTTTAATATGTTTCGAGTCAGTTCAAAGATCGGAAGGTAAAGTTTGTAATTTTTTTTTTTAAATTATGAATGAGAGATACTACAAATTAATTTATTATGAGTAAAATTAATCAAAACGTTAAAAAAAATAGGAGTAAATAAAAAATGCAATTAAACATACAAAATAAAACCTGCGCACGTAATAAAATTAACAATTTTATAACTTAGCACGCAAGATATAATATCCTGACATTCAAGTATAACCAAATTCTTTTAACAACGTCCCCCAAAAGTAAAATAATAAGGAAACTGTTTTCCGTTATCTGTTAAAATTCCTTACCAGAACACAATCGCATGACACAAATTAATTAAAGGAAACCTGAAAACACCCCTAATAAAAGCAAATGGCCCTTATACCAAAACGAAAAACAAAACCTTATAACCTTAATTAATCTTCTTACTTATATGTGTAACCTCTTTTTCTTTCCATCACCAAACATATAACATATTTCTTACCATAAATAGCTCAATAATAATATATCATATAGTTCCATTGCAGTAACTCAAGCATACGCGTACATTTAAAACGTTGTATTGTTGAGGTGATAACAAAGTAACAAACCACGAGAATGCTTTTCAGTTGCTTGCATATGAATTTCCTACATATATTTAACAAAGGCTAGATCAGCACACACGTTTCAATTACAAAACTGACAAAACATTGGAACTATAGATTGAAGAAAAAACTTAAGATTACCTCTTTGTTTATTTCATATGGATGTTCATGTGACTACTCAAGAACCCCTTTTGGAAAACGCACCTACACCACTATTACTATCCCAAAAAACGCCCAAAACCCCAACACAAAGAACCATGAGAAAGGCATTCAAAGGCACAGCACATTTGGCCAAGCTTCTCCCAACAGGAACAGTGCTAATATTCCAAACCCTATCACCACTTTTCACACACCAAGGCCAATGCCAAACCCTAACAAGCAAAACCATGACCACATGTCTCTTAACCCTTTGCAGCATCTCATGTTTTCTTCTGTCCTTCACTGACAGCTTCAGGGATGAGAGGGGAAAAGTGAGATATGGGGTCGCCTCATTGAAGGGTTTGTGGGTTTTGGATGCTTCAATTAGGGTTCCTGTTGATGAGGCTGAGAAGTATAGGCTGAGGTTCATTGATTTCTTCCATGCTTGCATGTCGATCTTGGTTTTCTTGGCGGTCGCGCTCTTCGATGGAAGTGTTGTGAGCTGTTTTGTTCCTAAGCCTTCTGAGGAGGCCAAGGAGCTTCTTGTGGCTTTGCCTATTTGGATTGGAATTATTTGTAGCATTTTGTTTGTTGCATTCCCTAGCCAAAGACATGGGATTGGCTTCCCTCTCTCACGTAATTAGTTTCACACTACAAACAAAAAAGTATTTTCGAGGCACAAATCTGTGTGTAACCCCCGAAATCTGTTTGTAATTTATGATTTCCAACGAACTAAAATTTGTTGGTAAAATGCTCGTATAAAATATCTATTGACAAAATTTTATTTACATCGATAATTTCCAACGGATGTATCCATTGAAAAGAGGTCGTTGATAATTTCTAACGGATATATCCATATGAAATAGTGATGGCCTTTTTTCGACGGATATATTTGTCAAAAATTATCGACGAACATATCCTTTGAAATTTCTAACTTAGTCTACCATGACTATGAAGTATCATGGATATTTTACCACCTAGTTCAATGAAGATGTCAATGAAAATTCCCATTAGTTTTTCTACTTTTATCGTCTTTTCAATTTGACTGAATCTTACTCTTCCTAAACAATTGAGATGTGACTCCTGTGTATGAGTATCAAGCATCCGTCCAATGCACTCTAGTTTCACTCTAAATCAAAAGTGATCTGTATTAATTATTGAGAAGCTAAATCGTTAGGGAATAAAAATGCAGAAAAAACAAAAATGGCATGCAGATTCATTACACATAGAAGCTATGTTATTGTAATACACATGGAAACTGGTAAATAAGTTAGCAGATATCCTTTGGTTAAAATAATGTTAACATAGCTTATACGCACACAAAAAAGATAGCAAGTTGCACACAGACTTTCTGAAATTAAAACCAATTCAAAGCTCAAACATGAGGAATTATAAGGTCTTCGATCTTTCACATATAACAAATTTTCTACTGAAGTTGTTCGAATCTCTTGGAATTCAGGAGGAAGTTGTTGAACTGCATGCTCGAAGAAACCCTCCTATGTTATCACCCTTGCATACATAAATCATATCATAAAATCGTTCAGACACCAAGACATAATATCATATGGTAAAGGTATGTTCAGGAACTTGAAAACTTAAGTTTATGGTCTTTACTTGCCTAGATCACACGCTTGTGGCCAGTTCCATCCCAGTAGAGATGTACGTGATTTCAAGAGGCTCATCTGATGCATAGAAATAACTTAATCATAAACTTTTTAATTTAGTTATAACGGTTTTCTACATCAGCTAATTTATATGCCTAGGGGTCAGATGATCGAGCATAATTTTCACCACTAATATAATCATATTGCATTAGTTATACTTCTTAACCCTTTATTTAATATATTGTTTCAAAAGGAGTTTAAGAGACAATGGAAACTAATATAAAAGAGGGACCAAACTCACTTCGAATTTCTTTCAAAAAGAATGTGGTTGTAGAAACTTCTTCAGAAAACAGCAATATTATAATCACAATTGCAGATGCAAATTTCCTTTAAAAAATAAAATTGCAGATACAAATTGTGATATAAATCATATATAACATTAAGATGTCAAACCATGTCACAACATACATTTCCCACATTTTTTTAAAATTAAAATGATAAAATCACGAGTTATATTTATTAAATAAAAATAAAATTCATGTAATTTTATAAGAATAATGATATTTAGACACTCAATTATTTAAAAAATTTATGAATAATTTTTTTATTTCTTTTTTCATGTTACATCACATCGTCTATCATAGATGTCTTTTTTTTTTTTTCTTTTTTCAATCTCTCACTAGATCTAAGTGTCGAGTAGCATTTGGTTGTCAAAATATATTTATCTATTTCATAAAATTGTTAACAAGTTTTAATTAATAATATTTGTGTTTGAAATAAAAACAATTTTAACATTTGTACGTACGATAAATAATAAGCAAGGATAAAAGAATTTAAATAATATTTTTTCTAATTATTTATTAATATAGGATTGTTTCAAATTTATTGACAAAAATGATGCAGTCAATAGGACTTTTGTAAATAAGTTTGAAACAACCTTATATTAATAAATAATTAAAAAAATATTATTTAAATTCTTTTACCAACAATATTAGAATAGTGGCCAAACAGCGAAAGCATTAATCAACATATTCTTTTTCTGTTTTTTTTTATTATATAAAATGAATTATTCATCACATTCTGAATCTATTCTGAATCCTTACTGTTACCGCAGCCTTTAATTAAAAGAATTTTTATTGATCCTTCTCAAACAAAAAAATAAAAGAAGCTTCATTGATCAAAATTGGTAAAAGTAAAACTTAAAAAGCATCCACCATTGTGGACGTATGTTTTTACCGAGGTAACATATTATCGTAAAACGCACGCGCGGGGCAGGGTTAGTGGACATGGTACGGAGACTCAGACTTAAGTCCTTGAAACGACAATGCCAGTGTCGTATCGAGAATGAACACAAACCATTGAAAACCTGTAACAGGTTAAAATCAAAGGATCACCACGCCCAAAAAAAAAAAACCAGCAACCCCAAAAAAAAAACGTTAGAGAGAGAAATTCCTCTACGTATTTAGAGAGAGAAACACTTGAAAATCAAAAGATCAATGATCAATGATCAATCCATACCAAATCAAATCAAATGAACCACATGACACCTACACTAATTTATAAAACCACTGTTACACACATTTGTTCGTGAATCAAAGTCACTACTTACTCTCATTTCCTTTCAACAACAAAAAAGGCAACAGTAACAATTCCACTCTCTCTAATTAATTTACAATTTCTTTTGGGCATTTTATCGAACATTGTACGATCGATAAAACTTAAAAACTACTCGAAAAGGAGAAAAACAAAAACAAAAAACACAATTTCGATGGCAGCGATTGGGGATGTTGTTGTTCGTAGCTTCTATTATTTCTCTTTCATTAATCAACGATCATACAATTACAATTTACAAACACCTTTTCTATTACTATTATTATTATTATCGTCGTTTTTGCATAATTTTATTCTTCTTCTTCATTTTCCTCCGTAATGTCTACTCCAATTGCATTAATTATTACTTTTTGTTGTTCCCCAAATCTAACCGTTCATCTCAATCACACACTCTCATTTCAAGAGTGAAACTGAAACACCTTCAATTATTTCCCTAGAGAGAGAGTGGATGAAATGTTAGAGAGAGAAACTCTGAATTCACGCGTCCAGCCCCTTTTGGCTCTGATTTTGCTTTCCGTGTTCTTCGAGGGTTTTTGGTTTCTGGGTTGTTTCTGATTTTGGGGTTTTGGGTTTCGCTGGACCATAAAGAGTTCAATTTGTTGTTGGGGTTTTGTGTGAGTAAAAAGCTTGATATTTGGGAATGGAGGGTGTTTCTGAAGGAGAGAAGAAGAAGGAGCCAATGGAAGGAGAGAAGAAGAAGGAGCCAATGGAAGGAGAGAATAAGAGCAAGCGCAAAATGAAGACGGCTTCACAGTTGGAAGTTCTGGAAAAAGCCTATGCTGGTCAGTGAAAAAATTTCAGCCATTTTTTTGTGCACCTCTTTTGTGTGTTGTTTGTTTAAATTGTGATTTGTGGTGTGAGTTTATGCTGAAATGTGAGATTGTTTGTGTGTGTGTTTGTTAATGGTGGTTGTGATTTGTGGTTAGAGTTTATGCTGAAATGTGAGATTTTGTGTAATGGGGTTCTGCATTGTGTGGTTCAGCGGAGGCTTACCCTTCGGAGGCTTTGCGGGCTGAGCTATCCGTGAAGCTGAGTCTGTCTGATCGTCAATTGCAGATGTGGTTCTGTCACCGAAGACTGAAGGACCGAAATGCCAAGAAGCTGCAAAATGATTCATCCCTTGCGGGGGCTCCGGCGGTTGGGGAGGAGGGTGTTGAGCAAGTGACAGGGGCTGATGTTGGGCGTCATTGTGGTTTGGCTTCTGGGCCATTTGATCATCTGGATTCGCTGAAAATTGTGCGTCGGCCTGGGATGATGGCCTTTCCTAGGATGGGAGCTGGATTGCCAGCAGTGGAGGGCAGCAGTTACTATGAACCACCTCAGAACATGGATGTGGTGCAAGTTGTTGCATTTGTGGAAAGACAGTTGGGGGAGCCGATAAGAGAAGATGGACCCATCCTGGGGATGGAATTTGATTCTTTGCCGCCCGATGCATTTGGTGCACCAATAGGTAAACTTGACTTTCTAATTGCAGCATTTCTAAATTTTGCCACGCCATCTGTAATGATATTGCAAAAGGGTGGGAATGAGGCTATTTTATACTGTAAAAAATTGTTTGTATTTTCATGCTCCTGGCTTAGTCAGGTATGAATTCCAATGAGAGACTGAGAGATGAGCACCTTGTTGCTAGTGCTAGTAAACATAGAATATACCAATTTTATTCATATAATTCCTGGCTATATATGTCAATGCATAGTAAGATAAATCGAAAAAAAATATATCAATTTTAACGCAAGAAAACGCGATAGTGAAATAGAAATGCAGACATACAGGCGCTGCCGCGCCTGTGTTTCCACCAGTATACTATAAAGTTGATGTGGATACATCATACATGCGTCACTCTGTCTGCCTATGGTGTGTTGCCAACAAGGGTCGCTCACGCAATTGGGCAATTAGCAAAATCAGCTGGTATCTTGTTGCAGGTTGGAAAATGTTGTTATATAATAATGCTCAATTAATTGTTATTATTATTAATAATAATAATAATTAACAATAATATACAATAGTGCTATTATGATGATAATAGTATAATCACAACATTAACTGAAAAGAGAGGGAAATCAAACAAAGCAGTATTGGGGAATGGATGGGAAATAGATGAGAAGCTGATACATGTTCACAAGTGTTATTGTTTTAGTATATAGTAAATAGATAGTCTTTTATTAGCTACTGCTATGTTTTAGCTTGTTCTCTCTCTTCTTTGCCAATAGTTGGATCTCATCCATTATTCATAAGCATCAATGTTATGACCAAATTTGAATCAAGATACATCCATTTCAATTAGCATCAATAATTCAATATTGATGAATGGCAAGAAAGGAAAAAGGAAAGTTGTTTTATGTATTTGAAAATAAGGGTAATATATTATTGATATAGTTATATTGTAACTCATGCCATTTTATCCACTTCCCAAACAGTGGAATGGAAATTTTATTCCATTCCATCATGAAGTATTCAAGTATCCAAACAATGGAACAATGGAGAGTTGATTTTATTCTATTTTGCTCCATTCCATTCCACTTTGTTTCATTATGCATTGCTCCATACACTTAGATATTCTAATGAAGCCTAAGGATCTTACCTGATTGTAAGTTCAAGGTTGTCAGAAAGCGAGTAATGGGCCTAACTCAACCCTAAAAAACCGGCTTATAAGGTGAGGATTGCTCCCACTTATATAGTTTATCTCAGCACTATCTTTAGTTGATGTGAGACTTTAACATATCCCCTTTTGCCCATGGCTACCCGCCATGTGAGACTTTCAACACACCCCCTCTATCTAGGGGTGACCACAATTTAGGTGGCTTTTTCCAACACCCCCCTCATGCTCAAGGCTACCTGCCTAGAGCGTGGCAAACACAGAGACCCATCTAGGATAAGCTCTGATGCCATTTCAGAGAGCGAGTAATGGGCTTAACTCAACTCGACAAAACCGGCTTATAAGGTGAGGATTGTTCCCCACTTATATAGTTTATCTCGCCATGTGGGGCTTTTAATACACCCCCCTCTATATAGGGGTGACCACAATTTATGTGGCTTTTTCCAACAAGGGTCATACATGATATTTGCATTGTTAGACTAGCATAGGGTATGTATGAGCTGAATGGATTAACTTATTTTTGTTGCTTATAAGTGTATGATTCCAATGGATTATGTCACGGTATTGTTGTGCATTAAATGGATAATTTTCATAGCTTATTAGACCAAGCAAACCTACCAGCTTTATATATGTGAAAATTTAACTTTAGTTGCTTATGAAAATGCACTTGTCATGCAAGTAAACTTTAACAATGCATTTGAATGAGTCAGTCTTCATCTGGATTTGAGTGGGAATAGTCCATTTTAGTTGTGGCACATTTATTGGTTAATTTGAAGAGAATGATATCTATTTAAAAGTTTTCAAATTATTATCTCCCTTTTGATAACAGGTATTTGGCATTTTTTTGTTATAAGTAATAGAGTGCCATAACTCACTGCATTTTGGCCCTGAAAATATGATTTTTAAGGTCAGTAATCACTTGAGCTCTTCAAAGGTTTAGAAACTGAATTTGGAAATTGGAAAGGGCACATTAGAAGTAGAACACATTTTTGTCAATGTTGTATATGAGAGAAATTTGGTTAGTGCTTGTTTTGTATGGATTTGGTTAATTGAAGTATTTTTTGCAGCTAATAATCACGTTTGAGCTCTTAAGATTTAGTTCATGTTTGATTCAACTTATTTTCTAGAGATAATCATTTTTTTTTTGGTTAGCTTTCCTAGAGAACTTTAAAAAAATAAGTGAATATTTCCTGAAATTAATCTTTTCCGAACATGCACTTAAGGTGCATTTTGATAAGCTTTGAAAAAGTTCTCTTATATTACAATTATTTTCTAGATTGTTTTTCCTCCCAGAGGCTACTATTTTGGCTTTTAAGAGAAGCACTAGAACACTTGTTTTACTTTTTGACATGCTTGTCCAATATCAAGTTTTCTTTAATAGAAAATGTTTTTCCTTTGCAAAAGCACAACATATGGGCCCTTAAAAAGTGATTTTGGAAAGGGTACATAAAACATATTCTTGTCAATGTTGTGCATGCCAGATATTTGGTAAACTTGTTTCTGTTGACATGACTTTGTACTGTAAGTACTACTATTGAACCCTCAGCAATATTTTCTATTATTCCAGGGATAGAGACAATGGGGCAGCACAGGCAATGTGGAGGTCCTTTTGAGGCAAAAATTTATGAACAAGTGGACAAGGTTATATTTCTTTTATTCTTTTTCTCTTTCTGCAGTTTCACAGTTTTAAAGAAATCTTTTGAATAATGTAGCAGTAGTACTACTTTAAAAGTCATTAGGTTACAACTGTGGTCTGTACTAGTTCATGTTTGGTTCAGCTTACTATAGAGAAATAATCACTTTTTTTTGTTACTGGTTAAATATTGTACCAAGCATGCTACTAGTTAAATATTGTATTTCATCTGTATCTTTGTTTATCTCCTTCGTTTGTTGTAATTATATACCTTATCTAGGTGAAAAAACATATTTTATATGCATATTTATGGCTTGGCTGAAAAGTTCATTATCTAGGATGTTTCAAGGACTCTGCATGAATATCAATTTATTCCAGAGAAGCCATCTGTTAGAAATGAGACATATGAGAGAGTTGCCCCCTCTATCCACTATAGTTCTCTTGATGGCAATCCACATTCTAGGACTTTATTATCTAGTGGGAGATCTTTCCTCAATGGGAATGAATCTGCACCTTATGGATATGGAATTCAAGGTCAGATACATGGTCTAAATCTTTTGTCTCAGCAAGGTAGGCAGAATCATCTTTTGCCATCTGCTTCAGGAGAAAATGATGGCGTTCCACGAAAGAACCCATTTGTTGATGTAACAGCTGACATTCATAATGGGGCTCACCCAATAACTCTGATTGACAGCCCTCTAATGCCATTGGATGGGAGGGTTATCCACGCAGAGGAATTATCAAGGCTTCAAAGGAAGCGAAAGGTATCTAATGCACGATTCCAACATGATTTATCACTAGAGGATGGTTGCTCATTGATTTGTCTTCCTTGCAGAATGAAGACGCTAAAATGCAACAAGAACTTGAAGCACAAGAGAAAAAAAATAGAAAAGAGCTTGAAAAACAGGATATTCTAAGGCAAAAGGTTTGAGTCAGTCTATTTTTTCCCCTTTAATGAATATATTTGTTCTGTAGCTGATATTGTTTTGCCATACATCAAGAGAGAAGAACAAAGAAAGAAAGAAATTGAGAGACATGAACGTGAAAGGCAGAAGGAAGAGGAAAGGTTATTGCGTGAAAGGCAGAAGGAAGAGGAAAGGTTATTGCGTGAAAGACAGCGAGAGGAGGAGAGGTACCAAAGAGAACAGAGGCGTGAACAGGAACGGCGGCAGAAGTTTTTACAGAAGGAATCAATCAGAGTATGTAAGATTGATCTGTCAATTTATTCTGATCTGTTATGTGAAAATTAGTAAAGCTTATGATATTTGTTCTAGCAGGCTGAGAAACTGAGACAGAAGGAAGAACTACGCAGGGAGAAAGAGGCGGCAAGGATCAAAGCTGCCAATGAGAGAGCTATTGCTCGCAGAATTGCTAAAGAATCAATAGAACTTATTGAAGATGAACGCCTGGAACTCATGCAGTTAGCTGCATCAAAGAAGGAACTCTCTTCGATACTGGCTCTTGACTATGAAACTATTCAAAATCTTGAATTATATCGAGGTAAATAATTTGATAATTTGCTTAATTTTTCTGCTTATCTGCATTTGCTATCTTATATCTGCTTGCATAAGATTGTGCTGTTTGGTAACTGAAGCGCTCAAATTAGAATTTGTTTTGTGCCATTTTTGTCATGCTGATCTGCTTAGCTTCTAACTCATTTTGAAAGCAGTGTGTTTTTTTTTTCTCTTTCAGAGGAGGCATCTAATTCATTTTGAGTATATACCTTAATATTTGTATTAAAAGGGGATGCCTTTAGTTCACAAGGATATTAAAGTTTATTGTGTTCAAAACAGCTTTTCTTAATAGATGGGCTTTGGGGGGGGATTCTTCCTTGAACATTAATTTAGACCAAACATGCACTGGTTTTTCAGATGGACTGGCATCCTTCCCACCAAAGTCCGTACAGCTGAAAAGAATATTTTCAATTAAACCTTGGTCAGATTCTGATGAGAACGTGGGTAATCTTCTGATGGTAAGATTGTTTTTCTCATTTTTTTATTTTTTGATTAGTAGATGAAATTTGTTGAGACTCTGATGTTATTACTGTCCGTGAGGCTAACCAAAGTTGTGAAAAACTATCTCCCTTCACCAATATAAAATCTGCAACCTAGTCATGGTTGGTTCAAATATGTTTGATTGTGCATTATTGTATCTTGTGATAAATGACTCATTTTATTTTCTGCATGGTCTTGCTTTCTTGTAGATTGTATTGTTATTGAACCATGTAACCTGCTCACTCACCACTTGGGAAATTTTCTTTTGTCATTGTGTTTGCTCTGCCTCACTGGTCCATCAAATACCTGGATTGAGCCTGTAATTGTGCTTAGTTTTTCTTATGAAGATATTTATTGTCCTCAATAATTGAAGCTATTAAACTATACCAATATTTTCAAAATATAAAGTTAATTCTTTTTATTGCATTTAGTAACTATATGTGGTTTACTGAATTTTCTCTCAACTGTGATGAATATAAATGCTTTGTATTTAGGTTTGGAGGTTCTTGATTACCTTTGCTGATGTTCTTGGAATATGGCCATTTACCTTGGATGAACTTATACAAGCTTTTCATGACCATGTAAGTATACTTTTCTCCACCCGTTTTTGCCAGGTTATCTCTTTCTTTAAGGTCCGTATTCAAGGTCTTGTTTGTCCTAAAATTATTCCTTGAACTTATGATTTCTGATAGAGATAGAAAAGAGAAGCTTATGCTGAAAATCATGTGCTCAACTCAACTACACCATGGACTCAATATTTATCTAATGAATGAATATATTAAATACGAAGATTCAGTTTTCCTGATTACCATATTTACTTGATGCACTGAACCTTGATATTACAATGAACCTTGACATACTTACACGTTTTCTAACAGAGCTTTGTGATGATGGATCTATATTTTCTCTCTTAATAATGCAGGACCCAAGATTGTTAGGTGAGATTCATATTGCACTTCTGAGATCCATTATAAAAGATATTGAAGATGTTGCAAGAACACCCTCTACTGGGTTAGGATGCAACCAACACAGTGTTACAAACTGTGGTGGGGGGCATCCACAGGTAGTTGAAGGGGTGAGTAATTTTTTTTCATCCCTCCAGCTTTTAAATATATTATCTGTTTTGTTCTTTCCTTCTCAACCCAAATAAACTTGTTTGGAATCTATTGTCAGGCCTATCTGTGGGGTTTTGATATAAGAAATTGGCAGCAGCATTTAAATCCCTTAACATGGCCTGAGATCTTGCGACAATTTGCTTTGTCAGCAGGATTTGGGCCCCAATTAAAGAAACAGAGTATTGAGCAGGTGCATCCTTGCAATAATAATGAGGTATTTTTCCCCCACCATTCATCAGTATTGCTTTCAATTAAAAATTTATTGTCAGCCATTGTATTTATGATAGACCGAAGGGGACTGTTAAGGGTGATGACAGAGGCTGTTGAAGGTTTATGTTACAAAAAATGAAAGGCAGGCTTGATCTATTAGTAGCTCATAAGCATAGGCAGTCATATTTTTCTCTTTGAGATGGTTATGTTTTTAGTAGGGTGTATACTGTATAGGAAGTTACTGAAAGATGTTTTTTGAAAGGTGTAGTTTGCAGATATGTGTTTCTATTGAAGGAGGAGACTCTTGTTAGGGGGAAAACCTGTGCTTGTTGCATATAACCAAATCTGCCCTAAATAACTGATTATATCAACTATTATTCAAAATTCAGTGTCTTTATTTCTTGAGTCAAACAATTTACCATCTGCAATGATCAACTTTTTTGTCACTTTTGAGAGCTTGCATTTTATACATGTCATGAGGAAAAATTCTTTTACAAACAGTTATGTGGTTCCTTTTATATTTAAATCTACTAAACCAATGCCTTGTCCAAAAAATTGAAGTTGCATAAAAAAAAAAGCATTGGAGGATGAGCCTTGGTGCAACAATAAGGTTGCTGCCTCCTTGTGACCTGGAAGTTCATGGGTTTAAATCCTGAAAAAGTTTCCTAGTTTATGCTGCATACATTTAGGTGGAAACCACGAGCATCAAGTCGCCATTTTTATCTGTGGTCCCTAACATTATAATTTGGAAAAATGCTAACCTGGTTAAGGAATCAGAAGTACAAAGTTTTTATTATTAAAAAGTGTAATAGTACACTCATGATTTCCAACGCAACCATTCAATAAAAACTTTCTATTCATTGATTCCTTAACCATTGCCATTAGGGCACTGGTTAGTTGTACATTTATTAAATGTTAAATTGTAGTTTTTTAAGTATAAATAAAAGATTGGGCAGGTTGATCCAAATGTTGCTACTTTATAATTACTCATGAACATACATTTCCTCAATATAATCGATGTTGCTATGCTATGTGCACTGGTGCACCATACTTTGGTTGCATCCGATTTGCATCATCATCATGCAATAAAGTCGGTTATACATTTGCATTTATTACATATTTTTATTAATCAAATGCAATGTCAAGAAACAGAAAAATGAAAGGTATTTAACTTGTTACTTCTGAATTTTTTTTTTTTTTGGGGGGGGGGGATGATCTGAATCACCTCTCTCCTCCCTTTCTGAAGCAGGAGAATTTTTGAGGAATTACTCTATAACTTTCAGAAGAATGATTGATGAAATAAAGCTCATATTTGCTTGTCATGTTTGTGAATTTGTAATTGTGTTCATAATTAGTATTTCTGTTGCTTTGAAAATAATTTTTCTAAGCATTCCATAACAAAAGGGATATTAATTTCATTTCTTTGGTTTTGTGTCGGGTTTTTTTCTCAATCCCCTTCTGGGTTGCAAGTGCAGGGCAATGATGGTAGAGATATAATTTCTAATCTACGCAGTGGAGCAGCTATTGAAAATGCTGTTGCTATTATGCAAGAGAAGGGATTATCTAACCCCAGAAGATCTAGGCATTGTTTGACACCTGGAACTGTTAAATTTGCTGCATTTCATGTCCTTTCTCTTGAAGGAAGCAAAGGCCTTAATATATTGGAAGTTGCAGACAAGATTCAGGTATAACTATTGTACTAGATGTCTTATTCATAGTCGCATGTTAATGATTAAATTTTCTTCATTTTTTTTTGTTTATCTAGAAATCTGGACTTCGTGATCTTACAACAAGCAAAACACCAGAGGCTTCTATTTCTGCAGCTTTGTCTAGGGATACAAAACTATTTGAAAGGACAGCTCCTTCAACATATTGCGTACGTCCTGCATATAGAAAGGACCCAGCTGATTCTGAAGCAATTTATTCTGGTGCCAGGGAAAGAATCAGGATGTTCAAAAGTGGATTTGTGGAGGCAGAAGCTGCAGATAATGGTGAAAGGGATGAAGATTCTGAAAGTGATATGGCAGAAGATCCGGAGATTGATGATTTAGGAACTGAAACAAATACAAAAAAGGAGAGTTCCAATTATGAGGGATTTAATGCTGACTCTGAGATGAGAAATAGAAAGGACAGCGTTGAGGTTTTGCAAACTCATGATACTTGCCATGAGAAAGTGGGTGAGGATTTAGCTTCAATTGTTGCCAAAGACTTTAATGAACATAAAGATGTTAGTACCTCTAGTGAAACTGCTGTTTGCAACAATGATGTGGTTGATCCTAATGGAATAGATGTTGATGAAAGCATTCCAGGTGAACCATGGATACAAGGGCTTACAGAGGGAGAGTACTCGGATCTTAGTGTAGTGGAGCGTCTTCATGCTCTTGTTGCTTTGATAAGTGTGGCAACTGAAGGAAATTCAATTCGTGTTGTACTTGAGGTATTTTCTTAATTTTGTACTTTCTTTTATCTCCGTTGTAGGTGGCCTTAAAACAACATATACCAGTGTGTGTGTGTGTGTATGTGCATGCGCGTGCACGCGTGGGGTTTTCTGATGAGTAGTGTTTCAGGAACGTCTAGAAGCAGCAAATGCTTTAAAAAAGCAGATGTGGGCAGAAGCACAGCTTGATAAACGCCGTATCAAAGAGGATTACTTTGTTAAGATGCAGTCTGTCTCTTATTTGGACAAAACTAATGAGCCGGCTTTTGTATTTCCCTCAGCAGATTGTAAACATAGCCCAGTGCTTATTGTTGACGATAAAAATAGCAAGGCTTTGCTCAATTCCCATGACCTTCATGAACAGAGCAATGAACTACGGGAAAATCAGAATCACCTTCAGAGTTCTCCATTAAAAGTCAATAAGCAGATGCAAGATTGTTCTACTGGCCCAGATAATTATTCTTTCCAACACTCAGGATATGTTGTTGAAAAATCAAGGTCAAATTTAAAGTCGTACATTGGTCACTTGGCTGAGAAAACTTACATGTATAGGTCACTGCCTCTTGGTTTGGATCGAAGACGTAATCGATACTGGCAGTTCACAACATCTGCTCAAAATGATCCAGGTTGTGGCAGGATTTTTGTGGAGTTGCATGATGGTCGTTGGAAGCTGATTGATTCTGAAGAGGTATTGCTTCTATGAGGCTGAGTTGATCTTATAAAATTTTCCAGTTGTCTTTGCATTTTCTTAGTAGCATCTTTTATGTTCTATCTTTACTCTGTGAAGGTCGATGTAGCTAATGCAGAAAATGTCTATTACTAATTACTAATTACTAATTATTTGCATGTGGAAGTGGAAGCCATGACTTCTAATGCTACCAACTACATAGATTATTAGCAAAGTTTTGTGATATCATTATTTCCTGTGCATCTATATATAAAATCTTATTTTCATAGATGCTTAAAACTAGTTTTTCGTTTATTTTTTGCCTCCTTGTTAAAAATCTTGTATATAAAGTCTTATTTCTGTTTATCCTTGATATTCTGGTGTGTTTGTTTACTTCATTATTTTCCTTTTACATGCAGGGTTTTGATGCTTTATTGGCTTCTTTGGATGTACGTGGGATTAGGGAGTCCCACTTGCATATGATGTTGCAAAGAATTGAGACGTACTTCAAAGAATTTGTCAGAAGGAATGCCCAAAATGTTAACATGAGAATGCAAAATGGAGACACTGTCGAGAGACTCAAGACAGAAGCTGTTGAAATGACTTCAAACCAAGATTGCAGTGCTAATGTTCATGGTTCTTCATCTGTTGTATGCATTGATAATCTGGATGCAACAGAGACCTCAACATCTTTTGTGGTTCAGCTTGGAAGAAATGAAGCTGATAACAAAGATGCTTTAATGAGATATTGGGACTTCGAGAAATGGATGCGAAAGGAATGTCTAAATTTCTCAGTACTATGTGCAATGAAGTTTGGGAAGAAGTGGTGCCACCAACTGGAGTCCATTTGTGATTTGTGCCATCATGCCTATATCTCCGGGGGAGCTCCATGCTCTTCCTGCTGTAGAACCTTCAGTGCTTGTATGAGCAACCCTAGTTCTTCCAAAGATATTATTCATTCTGAAGGCAAAGTGAAGATTGGCATTGATTGTTTTCATGCTTCATCCTCATTGTCTTTGAGGATCAGATTGCTCAAAATCTTATTGTCAATTGTTGAGGTGATAACCTTATATTATTTTTTATTGACTGTGATTTGTGGATTAGTTAGATATAAATATTTTCTTCATAGTTGTTTGAAACGTAGATAAGGTCTCTGTTTATTGTTTGTTTGAGTTCACTGGAGCTGATAGTGTTTGGTTATGGGTTTTAGGTAACCCTTCCCCTAGAAGCTCTGCAACCTCTTTGGAGGGACAGCTACAGGAAATCTTGGAGTACAAAGCTGGATGCTTCCTCATCAAGTGAAGACCTTCTTCAGGTTATAATCTGGTTCATCTTGATAGATCATGCTTTGGAACTTCCAGATGGTTGCTAATGGTCTCAAGTTAAGCTCATCTTTGATCTTCCCATGTCTGTTGCAGACAGAAAGACTAACTAATGCCGTATCATACCCTGTTTCCAATAGTGGGGTAGTGCTAATAATTCAATAAGGAACTGGAAAAATTTTAGATAATTAAGACCAAGAAAAATTTAGGGTCATTGTTCTGGTAAAAATTACATTGTCATGTGATTTTTTTTTTTTTTTTTATCAGCAAAGATAAATATATGTATTAATAAAACAGTACAAGAAGTACTGGAGAAATACAAGCTAAGGAAACAGGAAACAGAACAAAGGTGGCTTGAAGCATAAAAACATGCTGAAAGCCAAAATGGTTCTGATTGTTTCCAAGAGAAAAACTAAAACCTCCCCTGAGACACAAAACCCTCTCTCATATTACTGGACCAAAAGTGGAAAGGAATAGCAAATCCTTTCTCCAGATTTCTCAGCCAAGACCAACAGAAGAAAATAGCTTCCTCTAAAATTTTCTGACCATCAAACAAGTCATTATGGAAAATAATCCTGTTTCTGT
>PYAF01002136.1:1261832-1274794 GCA_007407185.1 Glycine tomentella | reverse complement strand
CCGGATGATGGAAAAGATTCCATCGCCATCTGCCCAGCAATGCTTGATTAAAGCATTCCAACTTCTTGATACCCAAACCACCGTTCTCCTTAGGTAAGCATACAGATTCCCAACTTACCCAAGGAATTTTCTTCTGCTCAAAACATCCACCCCACAAGAACCTCCTCTGCAATCTTTCCATCCTAGTGACAACTTTCTTTGGCACCCTGAAAAAAGAGAAGAGAAAGATAGTAATAGAATTAATAACAGCTTTGATCAGTGTCACCCTTCCCCCGAAAGATATGTATTTTTGCTTCCATCTAGATAATTTCCTCTCACACTTTGTATTTTTACCACATTGTCATGTGATAAAACGGATAATGAGGAAGGACAATGCTGCTGATAATTGTGGATAGTAGTCTTTCCTTCAAGTCTTTGCAATTGAACTTCTAAGGAATAGAAGTTATTTCAACAGTGTTCTTTTACCAAATTCAATGTTTTAAAAACTAACCATGGGATTGAACTGGTGTGACCTTTGGGTCATGATTTGATTGATTCAATGTTAAACTTTATGTAAGCAACAGTATGAGAGAGAGAGTTAGAGAGAGATACTCTGGGGTGGGTAGGGAGGGATATACACATAGGTATAGGTCCAACGGAGTTAGGTACAGCCATCATGCTGCGGTTCCGGCGACGGTACGCGGTGGTGTGCACAGAAACCTCAACTGGAGAAACCACGATGATGTCTCATCGTTCTACTTCACTCATTTTCCAGAGGACATTGGGGAGGAGGAGTTGTGGCACATTTTCAAAAAATGGGGAGACGTTAGGGAGGTCTTTATTGTGAAAAAAAGAAATAGAGAAGGAAGACGGTATGGCTTTGTGAGATTCAAAGGTGTCAAGAATATCTTGAACCTTGAAAGAGCTTTGGACAACTTAATGATAGGAGGTATTAAGTTGCATGCGAATATTCCAAAGCATGAAAGAGAAAGCCGCATAGCCAAGTTGAAGGGGAAGGCAGTGGCTCATGAAGAACAACCACCACGCGACACTACAGGAAGGACAGATAATGGTTTCAGACACTTTGAACCATATCTGAGACAACCTCTTCAGAGAAAAACATACGCTCAGGCGGTCTGGAAACCCCATCAATACGTCCACAATCGTTGGTATCCAAAGCATGCCGCGGACATCACTAAGTCCTCTGCTTCTACAATACAGCTTAATGTACAGGTAGAAAACAAACTGTGGCTTAAGGACGCATGGGTTGGTAGGTTGAGCAACTTAAAAATGTTCGATAGGCTGGAAGAGGAACTGGGGTGGGAAGGAGAAGAGGACATTAAACCCAGATATTTTGGTGAAGATATGGTGCTGCTAATGGGATTAAGTGACTCCAAAGCACAGGATTTTAGCCGCGGAGAAGAGGTGCACGGCTTGTCAGCTTTCCAATCTTTGGAAAAGTGGAACCCAGCCATGAAACCTGCTTACCGCTTAGTCTGGGTCCTGTGTTGGGGTGTTCCCCTCCATGTTTGGGATTCCATAAATCTGGCCAAGATAGTTGCTACTATTGGTGACATGATTGATATCGACGACGAAACGGACGATCTGCAACGCTTGGACCGCGCGCGTGTTCTCATCAAAACTCCTTGGACCCCCATCATTAAGCACAACATGGTGGCTACCATTAACGGAGTCGAATACCCGATTTACATCACTGAAGAATCGAACGCGATCTCGGTCAGATGCATTTGCAAAAAGCGTTGTCTCGACGACTCCTCTGATGAAATAACATCGCTTGATAGCTTGGAGGCTATTTCTGAGGAGTTGGACGACAACTTCCGGCCGTCGAGAACCACGGCAGCGGTAGCAGTGGATGCGTCGGAAAAAGTTCAAACGAAGATTGAGCAACAGCTGGAGGACCAACGGTCCTTACACGAAGGTATGGGTCAGCCTTCTGCAGTACACGACCACGCACATGTCAGTGACAACTGTAGTAGCAGACTCTTGGAGGCGGTGGAAGATACTTTCGGCAAAAGCAGGTCACCAACAGTACCGGATGATGGTACGGTTAGGCTACGCGAGCAGGAGGGACCTTGCGGTTCAGAGAGACAATACGAATATGGAGAAAAGGAGGGTGCAGCTAGACGGTCAACACAACCTGCAATACATCAGTCTCCTCTGAACACAGTAAACCTTGTTTCAGAGATGGACCCACATGGTACACAGTGCGTTGATAGAAAATAAATTGAAGGAAACTTTTTGAATAACGATCAGAAGGCATTTGAGGGACCCAACACATATTGTCACACTCCTACGTTTGAAGACAATAACACAAGCAATAAGTTGGGCCTAAACTGTTTTGGGCCTCAATGGAAAGTTTATTCAAGACAAAGAGGAGGGAAGTCCAGGGAACAGAACACGCAGCATAATAGAGTTGGTCCAGATGCAAACGAAAATTGTGATCCAAAAGTGGGCTTCAACAGTAACAACGACCGCACAATTATAACCCACAAAGGGAAGGATGATTTTATACTTCTACGCAGACACACATCACCCATTCAGATTGGGGGTGATAGCGGATCAAAAGAAGAAAGTAAAGACATGGGTTTAAAGCAACTGGTAACTTCAGACACAGACTCTATCTCTAGCTTTACAACACCTAAACAGGACGATTTTTGGACCATGGCTCAACAACTTGGGGTAACCACACACCCTAATGAGGATATTTTCAGTAAAATGGTGGCTCTGGAATCATCACAAAAAGGGGAGAGCTCTAGCAGGGGGTCAGAGGAGGTGAAATAATGAAGATCCTATCTTATAACACGAGAGGTTTGGGGAGGGGGGTTAAATGGAATTCAATCAGACAATTGGTGGGGAAAGAACAAGTTGACCTGTTATGTTTGCAAGAAACTAAAAAAGAAACAATTACAAAGAGTATTTGTCAAGCTTTGTGGGGCGATTCAAATGTTGCTTGGGAATTCCAGCCTGCTATTAACAAGGCAGGAGGGTTGTTATGTATCTGGTGTGAGGAAATGTTTAAGGTTGATAAAAGATTGCAGGGTACTGGATTTATATATTTGGAAGGGATATTTTTGTCTGAAAATAGAAGAATCACCATAATCAATGTGTATTCACCTTGCGATGTATTGCTGAAAAAAGCTTTGTGGGAGGAAATCAAACAGCTGAGGAAAGCTTCTGGTACAGATTTGTGGTGTATTATTGGTGATTTCAATCACATTAGGAAAATATCAGAAAGGTCAGGCTTGTCTCAGAACTATCAACATGGTGGATCCCTGAAGGATTTTAACGATTGGATTGCTGAACTAGAAGTGGAGGAGGCTCCTAGAATAGGGAGAAAATTCACATGGTATAGACCCAATGGGTTAGCTAAAAGCAGGCTTGATAGGGCTTTTATTTCAGCTGAATGGCTGAATCTATGGCATGGGTGCTATCAAATAGCTATGGATCGCAACTTTTCAGACCACTGTCCTATTCTGTTAAAATCATCACAGGTTGATTGGGGTCCAAAGCCTTTCAGGTTCCTTGATTGCTGGTTGCAGGACAAATCCCTCCCAAAGGTTATAGATGAGGCATGGAATTCATATAGAGGAGTTGGATGGGGGGGTTTTACCCTCAAGGAAAAGCTCAAATTGCTGAAACATAAATTGAAGATCTGGAATAAAGAACAATTTGGAAACATTCAGCATAAGATCACATCTATACAGAGGGAAATGAACAATCTGGAATTACAATCTGAAAGTAGACAATTAACTGAAGATGAGGTATCTAGAAGGAAACATCTCCAGGAGCAACTCTGGACGGCTGCTAATGCAAATGCATCTCTGCTTAGACAAAAATCCAGGTCCAAATGGATCAAGGAGGGTGATTGCAATTCTCGCTTCTTTCACTTGTCCGTCAATTGGAAACGCAGGAAAAACTCGCTGCAAGGAATTCAAATTGAAGGTACATGGATACATGAACCAGCAAGGGTCAAAGATGAGATCAAACAATTCTTCAAAGCCACCTACCAAGAACCACATGCTGTCAGACCTAATTTAGATGGCGTCCACTTTCCTTCTCTGGACTCTCAACATAACAGCGCCTTGTCGGACCCTTTTGAGCCATCAGAAATAAAAGAAGCGGTGTGGAGCTGTGGCAGTGATAAAAGTCCTGGGTCGGACGGTTTTAATTTTAGATTCATAAAGGCTTTTTGGGAGATTTTGAAGCCTGATTTATTTCGTTTTATGGATGAATTTCATGCAAATGCCACATTTCCAAGAGGTCTGAATGCATCATTTATAGCGCTGATCCCTAAGACTTTGGATCCACAAAGTTTACATCAATATAGGCCTATTTCCCTTATAGGTTGTATCTATAAAATTGTGGCCAAGCTGCTTGCTAATAGGTTGAAAAGGGTCATGCCCATCATCATTGATGAAAGACAATCGGGCTTCATTGAGGGTAGACAATTACTGCATAGTGTCACCATTGCAAATGAGGTTGTTGACGAGGCTAAAAGGAGCAATAAATCTTGCATGATTTTTAAGGCAGATTTTGAAAGCATATGATTCTGTAAGTTGGGATTTCCTTTTATACATGATGAAGAGAATGGGCTTTTGTGACAAATGGATATCCTGGATTAAGGGATGTTTATCATCAGCCACCATATCTATCTTGGTAAACGGAAGCCCAACCTCAGAATTTCAACCACAGAGAGGCCTAAGACAAGGCGATCCTTTGGCTCCATTTTTGTTTAACATCGCAGCTGAAGGCCTCACAGGGATGCTTAGAGAAGCACAATCAAAGGGGTTATTTGAAGGTTACAAGGTGGGGTCTAAAGACATCGATGTTAGCATTCTGCAGTATACAGATGACACAATATTCTTTGGGAAAGCAATTACAGCAAATGTCAAAACCTTACGGGTGCTGTTAAAAGGCTTTGAGTTGGTGTCGGGTTTGAAGCTCAATTGTAACAAAAGCAATATTGCTGCTTTTGGGGTGGATGATCAGTGGACACACGCAGCTGCTAGTTTCTTGAATTGTGGTGTTATGGCTGTACCTTTTTCCTACTTAGGTGTACCTATAGGGGCAAATCCGAGAAGAGGGGCAACTTGGGGAACAATCATCAAAAAGTGTGAGAAAAAATTAGCCATGTGGAAACACAAATACCTCTCATTTGGGGGCAGGGTAACCCTCATTAAAGCTGTCCTCAACACTATCCCTATTTTTTTTCTTTCCTTTTTCAGGATTCCTCTGCAGGTAATAGCGAAACTGGAAAGGATACAGCGAAGGTTCTTGTGGGGAGCTAACCATGATCAGAAGAAAATCTCTTGGGTTAGTTGGGAATCAGTATGCCTCTCAAAGGAGGATGGTGGGCTGGGCATTAAGAATTTAAAGACTTTTAACCAGGCGTTGCTAGGAAAATGGTGCTGGAATTTATTCCACCAGCCAGGAAATCTATGGGCTAAAATTCTGGAATCCAAATATGGCGGGTGGAGGCAATTACAGGTTACCTCGAGACTCCCTTCAGCATCTATATGGTGGAGAGACTTATCCTTGGTGTATGGATCTGCACAATTTGATGGCTGGTTCTTTAGTAGAATAAGATGGAAGATTGGTAGTGGCTGTAACATACTTTTTTGGGAAGATTCGTGGAATGAACAGCGGACACCTCTCAAGGTCACATACCCTAGACTTTTCCAGATTTCACAACAAAAAAATCACTTCATTCAGCAGATGGGTCTCCTACAACAACAAGGGTGGGAGTGGCAGTTACAATGGCGAAGGCCATTTAGAGAATGTGAAATTCAGATGGCTTTTAGATTTTTGGAAGACTTTCAGGGATTGATAATTAATCAATATCAATCAGATTCTTGGATATGGTTGGCTGATCCTAGCGGTATATATTCGGTGAAAAGCGCGTATTATATCCTAAGCAGGAATCTGGATGGTCAAATTAAGGATGAAGTATATAACAGCATATGGAAATTGAAAACCCCATTCAAAGTAGCTTGTTTCCTATGGAGATTAGTGAAAGATAGGTTACCTACAAGGATCAATCTCAGCAAAAGAAACATAGATCTACCTCATACTTCCTGCCCTTTTTGCAACAATTCTGAGGAAGATGCATCTCACCTATTTTTTACTTGTCCTAATATTGTACCGCTGTGGTGGGAATCTTGGGCTTGGGTAGGCATTATCGGGGTGTATTCTTATACCCCAAAGGAGTTTTTTAGACAGTCATGCTTCTGCCATCTACGGGGAAAACACTTATTTAGATGGCTTACTTGGTGGTCAGCTTTGACATGGTGCACGTGGAAACATAGAAACAATATCCTGTTTCATAACGAACTTTTTAATGGTCACAAACTTTTGGAGGATGCTATTTTCTTCTGCTGGTCTTGGTTAAGGATTCTAGAGGATGGCTTTGACACACCTTTTCATTTCTGGTCTACTAATTTGAGACATTGTTTTGTATCTTAGGGGGGGCTGTCTCCATTGTTTTTTGTTATTTCCTTTCCTTTTAAGCGGTTCTGTGAGAACTTCGTAGGCTTTCTTTTAAAGCCTGCAAAGTTCTCAATAGAATCCCCTATTCTGTAACTTCATCAGTACCCCTTGTACTGTGTTATATATATATATATATATCTTTATTTTTGCTGATAAAAAAAAAAAAAAATTTGATTGATTCAACTGTTTGATTTTGTGGTTGAACTGGATAATGTTCAAACTGGATAGCCAGATCACATCTGGACTGTTCTTCCAGCCAGCTGGTGTGATCCAGTTGAAGATATGCCTAGTTGGCTAGTTATTGTGTTAGTCTAAACATTTTAAAATTTAATATTGATGTTTAGTAGTGTTTCTTTTCTCAACACAGATTGTTTCATACAATCATACCTTATTGCTGACCATTTAAGGGTTTTTTTGTTCATCGTAATGTGTTTTCTTGTTTACTCCTTCATTTCTACCAAGAAGTGGAATATGCATAGTTTATCCTGAGCTTTTTCATTTATTTGTTTACCCTGATACTGATGTGTAAGATATAATTTCTTTCTCAGATGTTGACGGCATTGGAAGGTGCTATAAAGAGGGAGTATTTGGATTCAAACTATGAAACTACTTGTGAGCTGTTTGGTTTGTTTAGTGCTTCTGGATGTCACACTAATAATTCCATTGATGGTGAAAGGATGCCTGTACTTCCATGGGTTCCATATACATCAGCTGCTGTAGCTCTAAGGCTCTTGCAACTTGATGCATGTATCTTTTACACCTCACAGCAGAAGCTGGAGTCTGAGAAGGATAAGAAAATTGGAATTATGATGGTGAGTATTCTTCCTTTTCCTACTTTGATTGTGATCTATTGTGAAAATGTTAAAAGGTTTGAGGAAAATAAACAAATATTACGTTGCAGTGTTCATACTTCATTTAAAATGAAAAAAAAAATTGAAAAGGCTACCAAAAGCCCTTAGGTGAGGGGGTGAGGATAAAGAAAATGACTAAGAAGGTTGCACTCCTTTCAGAAGGGTACACTACTACTAATGTGCTAGGTTTGGGAATTTGTTTTTGTGCAGTCCAATCTTTTTGACTTTTGACCCAACACAATCTGATCTTTTACCCAAATAATAGGCCAGTTTAAGACTTAAGACCAGGTTGACCCAAGATCTGGATTCTGTACAATTGTATAAATATGGACATGTATGTGTCTGAACATGCTCGTGCCTGTGTGTCTCTAAGTTATACATTTGGAGGATGGTTACAAATTCATGTAACCACCCTCCACACTTTTATTCTATCAACTGAAGTTTTTTCTTGTTACACAATTTTGTAATCATACTACCATTTATGATTTCATTTGAACGGCTATATACATTTGAGTTTACTGAAATATGCCTATTTAAAATTATGGCAAGGGGAACATGGTTGGTGAATGGAGGAAAAAGAACTGAATGTGGTATTAAAAAACTGATTCAGTTTAGCAACTTGATGGAACTTTTGTAATATTCTGTGAAATTATGATTGGACAATGTTCAGTTCAGCAAAATAAAGAACGTAGGGTGTGTTATATCATTCTTTTGTGAGAGCAAGGAGAGGAATCTGAATTTCAGTAGGTTTGCCTTGCAAATGGATTTCTCTAGCATGACAACACTGGTAATCTTTGTATGCTTCTATAAGAAATTTAAGAAAAGAAGACAATAATTTGGCTGCAATGTTGTGGGAATCTGCCTATTATAATTCGCATATGTATTTTTAGTTTGAACTTTGAATTTCCCTGACTTTTTGTTTCTCACTTCAGAAGCTTCCATCAAAACATGCTTCTGCCAGAAAATCCTACAATGCTGGTGCAATTGAACCTTATCAAGGTGAACGTGCTGTAGAGAACTGGGTTGATCTTGGGGCTGGTCTTACGAGCTGCAGCAGAGGACAAAGGACCCAACAGGGCCGTGGCCGTTCTAATGGTGGAAGAACATCATCAAAAAGGAGGGTGGTTAGTTCAAGATCCGGTTCTAAAAAGAGAAGCACTACCTCTAGAAGCAGGAAAATGGGAAAATTACTTGAATGGAAAGGGAGACCGTGCAGACAAGGAGGAAATGCCCGTGGTCCTCGTAGCATTAGAAGCTGGCAGAAATCAGAAGCCAAGATGGATGTGATCACTGGTAAGAGGGATACCCCAAAAGATGTCTTGGAGGAAGCAGCTGGTATCTTTATCCAAGAGGAGATTAATGAAGGTGAAATGGAAGCCGCTGCACTAAATGCTAGTAGTTCAGAGAGATCGGGCTATGAAGATGATGTTTATCAAGAAATAGGTGATGAGTATGATTATCTGGTGGATAATAATGATGGATATCAGGGTGTATTTCGTGGGAAGTCTGAAAACTTGTTACATGGAAGCCACTATAATGTGGTTGGTAAGGAAGTTATGGATATTGATGACAATGTTGACAACGATGATGATGATGACGAGCAAATTGATCTTGATGCTGAAGGTTACATAATTGGGGGCAACTCAGATGCAAGGGACAGGAAAGAAGAAAATGCAGAGCAAAATATGGATCTGGATGGAGTTGGTTCTACATCATCAGACTATAGTGATTAAAAGCAGTATCAGTCATTGCAAGTGACTCCACGAGTATGTAGTTAAATTTTGAGAGTTTGTTTAGTAATGTAGGCATAGGCCAATGATAATGTATTTGTGATAGAATTTGTAGATTGTAAAATTATGAAAGAAAATTTGTTTCTCGTATTTTGAAAGAGAATATCCATCATCTGTCGTTCTCTCAGCTGCAGGTTGCATTCCACTGAGATTTAGTTAAATTATTAATCTTTAGGTGGGTTTTTTTATGCTACGGAAAATCATAAACACAAAAGCGAGCCTAGTCTAACTATTCCTGTAACTAATAATTGGTATTAAATTTTCGATAATTTATATATTTTTAGAATTATCCTTAAAATTAATAACATTTCATTCTTTTTACTTAATTATTACATCTTTACTTAAAAGATATTTTGTAAAAATAAAAACAATTAATGCAGTAAATATTTAAGGGAAATATAAAAAAATTAAGACACTTTACAAAAATTATAAAAATAAAATAAAAACTGGAAGGCACCGAAAAAGTTTTTAAAATTATGAAGGTACAAATTTAGTGTTTTAAACCATAAAAAATTACTGTAAAAATAACATTTTTTCTTTTTTGAAAATATTAGCAGAGGCACCATTCAGATATTTGAAGTGGAAAGAATTGGTGTTGTATTAGTCAAACAAAATTTTAACTTTCATTTGCTAATCGAAATCATAAGATTAATTTTTTCTTTTTACGTTTTATTGAGTCAATTTTCCTTAATGATGTGAAGAGATTTGTGATCATGTATCACAAATTCCTTAGGTAAGAGATAATGTTGTCAAGTGTACAAAATTCTCGTATGCGGCATGCCAAATGGATAGAATTTTTAGAACAATTTTCATATGTGATCAAAACATAAGCAAGGTAAGGTCAATGTGGTGGTCAACGCTCTTTCAATGAGATACTCTGTACTAACCATGCTTGAAACTAAAATGTTTGGGTTTGATCACATAAAGGGGTTTATGCTTGTGGTGATGACTTCTTTAGGTTGTTTGAATTGTGTCAGAAAATTGCTCAATGGATTCTTTAGGCATGAAGATTTTCATTTTCTATTTAAAGACAAAAGGTTGTGTGTGCGTAAGAGTTATTTGTGAGTTGTTGATCAGAGAAGCTCATGAGGAAGGATTAGTGAATCACTTTGGGGTTGACAAGACTTTGGACATTTTTCACGAGCATATCTTGTGGTCTAAAATGAAACATGATGTTAATAAATATTATGTCAAATGCATTGTATGTCATAAAGCTAAATCTAAGGTCTTAAACCATGCATTGTATACCCCTTTGTCTAACCCCACCTCTCCTTGGATTGACATATCCATAGATTTTGTACTTGATCTTCCAATGTATAAGAGAGGCGATGACTCTATTTTTTGTTGTAGTTGATATGTTCTAAAAGATGGTTCACTTCATTCTTTGCCACAAAGTAAATGATGCTTGTATGGTAATAAACTTGTTCTTTAGAGAGGCGGTGTGCCTACATGGACTACCAAGAAGCATTGTATCAGATAGAGATTCTGAGGTATTTTTGGAAGATCTTGTGGAGTAAGCTTGGCACTAAGATCCTTTTCTCTACAACTTGTCATCCTCAAACGGACGGGCAAACCTAATTTATTGAGTTTGTAACGTCTAGCCTCCCATTATTTTTAAGTGGCTCAATAGGAGTAGGAAGCACTTCCCCAAGCCATGTTTTGCTTGAAATTTGATTCACTTTTATGCTTGCTTTTCAACATATGATGACAAACCCTAATCTAAGCTTAGCATCCACCTAAGCAATGAAAGCCCTCAATTGCTCCTTTTCCATGTTTGTGATACTTGGATCCCAAGTTGAATACTTGATGTTGGTAATTTGTTTATGCACTTTGGAAATCTTGGCTTCAATCATGTTCTTCCTATTCTCAATAAATTCATGAATATGAAACTTCTTGGGAGGTATCTCATTCCTTTGACGCTCATATTTCTCAATGATGGAGCGTACCACTGTGGGATCTTGGGGCCAAGGGATGGAAATGAGTCGTGTTGAGTAGAGTTCGTTTAGATTTGACTCGATCTGTTAATATTTAGCTCAATTTGAAGCTCAATTCGATCTCGACATGAACTTTTTCAGCTCAAACTTGACTCGGTTCAAGCTCGCAAATTGTTCGGTTCAACCCGTTAGCTCAAATCACATGAATCAAGAGTCAATTTTATAAAATCCTATACATTTCAAAATTTTAATTTATTAGTAAATTTAGATAAAAATGATTGTTTAAATCTTTTAAAAAGATAAAACTAAATTTATTCTATTAGTTTTGTAAGGCCAAAAGAAATGATAGAAAAACATAATTACAACCAAAGTGCATGAATAATAACTATCTCACCTTGCATATATAAAATAATACAAAACTCAATTATAATTATATAAATTTAATATATATATATATATATATATATATTTGTCAAGACAATTCATGAATCTAACAAGTCGAACTACTTGCAACTTAAGTTTGATTCATTTGTTTAACGAGCTCAATTTTTAATTCAAGTTCAGTTCACTTGATTTATAAATCAAATTCAACAAACTAATTATCAAATCAAGTTTTAACTATTTTTTAGTTTCTTCAATTGATTGTCACCCCTATGGTCAAGTCACTAGTTCAACATTGCCATCATCATGCACAATCAAGCAGGCTCCAACTCCACACAACTTGGAAAGTTCAGAGGTTTTTTTGATAAGGACTTTCCTTCTCTGCATCAAAGTTGTCTTGCAAGATCTCTAATCTGAGATATATTTTAAGGTTATTCTTGCACGACCCGTTTTCTACAAAACAACCACGTACATACAAAAATTGACAACAATAAGATATATTATATGTAGAACTTGGACTATAGTATATAATTAAATTAACAACACAAGATTTCAATAGTGATAATTTAAAAACTACATGGCAGAAGGAAGTAGAAAGGGAGGAGAACTCGAAAGAGGAGATCAAAGCCTAAGCAAGAAAGAGATTGAGGAAAGAAGCATAGGCCTGAGAAGCTGAGGTATGTTCTTAATGTTACCATTGGAAGCTGTTCTGTCTCCCAGCTTGAGTGATATATATTTAACACCCAACCAAATCTATTCTACAAGAAATCAAATCGTTTAGTGATATAATTGATTGATAACAACATCCATAAGATTTATAAAATTTCAATGCAATTATATCATTAAAACCAATCAATCAAGTAAATTATCTTATCGTTCATTTAATAGGTAAATATAGTTGAAACATAATTAATTTTCTCTCTATCTATTACGTTGATTATTTCTGTCCCTTTTTACCACATCGTATATTTTATCAAATAAATTCTCTCTAGTGTTTCTTTATTTTTTCCCGTATAAATTAAATCATTATTTCTTTGTTTTTCCTATTACATCTTTCTCTCTCATCTTGCCAACTTATAAAACCTATTAGGCCAACACACTTTTCTCAACTCTATTTCTTTTTGTTTACCCTTCTAAACCTTTATATAAAGTAGACAGTACATAATAAACCAAAACACTAAATTCTCTCCGTTTTATAGCTAGTAAGCAATGACTAAAAACTGTCTAAAAATATATTAATAATGTAACTTGTTAAAATACTCATATTATTAAAAAATAAGTATGTAAACATTAACAAACTATACAACTCAACATTCTTTTAAAATATATCAACAATATAATTTATTAACACACTTATACTAAAAATAAGAGATTAGGTATGTGTATATTAACAAAGTTTATATATATCAAATTCATATATATATATATATATATATATATACACAAGATATATCAAATGGAAAGAAGTTTAAAATAACAAATAGAAGAATTAATTTTAACTATTAAATTATAAATAAAAG
>PYAF01002136.1:1240279-1257434 GCA_007407185.1 Glycine tomentella | reverse complement strand
TCTCTCTCATCTATATCATAATATAAATATATTATGAATATATATAATATTTTTTTATAATTAGGAACATGTAAATTTCTTTAAAGAAATTATTTTTTTAGAGGAATTACTTCCTTTTAACAAAGTAATAAAAAATAATTGTTTCATTAACATTACAAAAACGTTCTTCATAAAAAATAATTTGAGAGAAGAAGTTAAAAATTGTTTCATATATTAACATTACAAAAACAGCATAATTTATCATTATTTTTTACCTTTCTAAGAAAATTATTATTTTTTACTATAAATTGTTTTTGAAAATAATTATTTTTCAAATTCATTTAAATAGAACAAATATTATTATTTTTTAAATAAATATGAAGCAATCATATTTATTATTTTTTAAATAAATATATAATATTATTTAATGTTTATGAGAGAAAAGAGATGATTGGTAATTTAATACTTGTAACACCCCGTAGTACTCCGGTTGTTACTTATCTTTGGTATTAGAGTCGTCAGCGGAAGACTTATTAAAATCATTTTGAAAGAGTAATAAAAACCATGGTCAAATTTTTCCAAAACATTTTCACAAATATTTTCCCCAATATGCTCACATAATACGATGCTGCAATGCTAAATAAAATCTAACTAATAACACCATGCATAACTTAATACAGAAATTGTGTACTGCATAAATAAATAAAGCTCTCGAGTTATACATAATAACTATCCACTCATAAGATAGTGGCCCACATACAAACTTAGTCTCAACAAGACATTATCGATTAACTGATCAACAGTTGTACAGTAATCCTAGCATACTGAAAACAGCACGCCTCACACGTCACACGCAAGCGAGAAATAATCTAATCTGAAACAACAGCTACAGCTACTCCATCAATCACCCAATGGAGTCTTGCTAGAAGAGGGATCTCTGCTACTAACTCCTCCTGAAATGATATTCCCCAAACAAAGGGGTGAGACAACCCGAGTCTCAGTAAGCTTCAGGGCTTAAAGAAACCTCTAAGTCCCTGAACTCACTTTCTGTACAACAGTCTATAATAAATGTATATAAAACAGTAACAAGTATGTAATACTAACAGATACATAAATAATATGCAACAGTCTATAATATGTATATCCGTAACAAGTATGTAACACCAATAGATATATAAAAATATACAGATAAATGAAGCAATATAATAATAACGCAAGCAATTAAACTTTTCTCTTTGGTGATTTGATGCTCCGGGACTTGAACCCGAAGTCTTACTCTACACCCATCTCATATTGCCTTGGTTCCTCTGCCAAGGACTTACAATTGTCATGACAAAAGGTGCTTTGGGACTTGAACCCAAAGTCTTCATCTCTTGCTTTGGGACTTGAATCCAAAGTCTTATCAAAAAGGTGCTTTGGGACTTGAACCCAAAGTCTTCATCTCTGTGACTTACTTCCTTGTATCTTATCATCATATCAGTGCATACACATATAATTTTGCACATAAATGTGAATGAGAATGCATGCACATATATATATATATATATATATATATCATTCAACTATCATTCATCAATACACCATGATGTGACTCATGGTGGACTTCAAAGAAAAAGAGGCTAAAGTAAGCTCCAGAAGCTTACCTGTAACTTCAACGTATGCTCCTAGTTGAGCTCCTCAAAGGTCCACTTCTCTATGTGGTCCTAGTGTAGGAATCATTCACATTATCACTTATAGCATAATAAGTCAAGTATCATGCAAGGCTTATTTCATTTATTGATTCCCACTTTTCTTATCCACATGCTCTTAATATTGTTATTATGCCAATACGCAAGTCAAAACTCTTATCTTATCATTTCGTTATAATTTACTTCGGTTTTCCTTAATAACTCTTATAATCTTACTCGAGATTCATTTAACATTCCCAAGAGCTTAGGAAAAGATTCACCTACTGATCCTAAATTGGTAGGAATATGAATAAAACTTAGGTGAAATTGCAAACCAATAGATACAGGTTAGCTTTTCCAAGACTTGAGAGTGAACTAGCTTACTACTAACACCTTAATGATTCTTTAAGCGAAATACTGGAAACAAAACTGACAAGAACTTAGGAAAATGTCTAGATGATGCTCAGAACCCAAGGTTTTTAAGCTATGGTTTACCGTCTGTTAGTTCTTGAGCACAAAGGCAATATGTTTCATTTCTTAGGCATTTATACCTGTTGTAATCGATTAAACCGTGCCGAAATCGATTATATCAGAGAGATGCTTCTTCAAATTAACCATGTAATCGATTACCGTCCTCTTGTAATCGATTAATCCAGAGAAGGTGTTTCTTTTAATTAAGCACGTAATCGATTACGCTTCCCTTTTAATCGATTAAACCAGTCACTCGAAAAATCTGGAAATTGGTTTAAGCTTGATTTAATCGATTAAACCGATTCTGTAATCGATTACATTGTTCATACTTTGTTTTTCCAGAAAAATAATCGATTATTTTGGGGCAGTAATCGATTAAAACGATAGAAAGCTTGTTTTCTGAAAACTGGTTGGCTTTTTCTTAAGTTCCAATCTCATGGCTTAGGTTCTAAAAGGTTAAATGCATAAATCGTGACCTTATGAACATGTATGGACAAAATCAAAGCTTGGGTTACCTTAGTGTGTTCAATATTATAATTAAATGACAAAGATCTTCCTTTGTTGGCCAAGTTGAAAGCTATACATAACTCTTTTAATTCTGATTCTGTACTGGACCATTAAAGCTCTCTCATAAATCCAACGAAAATAAGGTTAATGTAGGAGACTTACTTATTAGTTTACTGCCCTTTCCACTAGCAATATCAGGAGAAGGAGTGAAGGATTTGAGAACCAACTTCAAGAGGTGAAAGTTGGTGATAAGCTACAACATAGAAGGACTTTTCTGTTACATCTTGAGAGGAAAGGAGAAATATGAATCAGATGAGTAGAATTACTTACTTCTTACTTAGAATCAAATAGAAACCAAAAGGGAAGAGCTGTTGCTTCAAGTCTTGAAGTCTATTTCAGGTAAGGCTATGTTCCCAAACATGAAAACTCAGAACAAATTTCTAAACAAGGAGAAGAATCACTCTATGAGTCTGTGAATAGAGAGATGCACGACCAAGGGACTGAAGAGATGGAGTAAGGGTCTGTTACACTGAGTTGATAATGCTAAGTGCACATCATTATGAGTGGGGAAGCTTCCAGCTGTGGACAAATAATGGGATTTGGAAGGATGTGCTGTCTGTCACAATATGAATTGGCAGTTTGCTTGATCATTGGGGAGGTAGATCATATGCTATCTAAATTAATTGTACTAAGTGGAAAGCATAGCTGGACACCAGCCACCAATTGCCATGAGTGGTGCTGAGTGAGAGACATGGTTGGTCCACCATTAGCAGCAGAAAATTTTATTAAAGAAAGGAGGGTGTAGTTGAACGTAGGATGGCTGTTCTAAGGAGTTAATAATAATCTAAAAGCTTGCAATCTGATCATAGAATGGACTGGTCAAAGTATAGGAAATGAGTAATTACATACTCAGATTTTTAATTGGCTAAACCAAGATTATTGCTAATTATTGCTAGAATTAAATTGTCACTTCCTTTTGGGCTACATAGGCTGGATTAAAACATAGCTGATAGGAATCTAATCTTATGGCATCACAATTTAATGAACCTTACTAAAAATTTCAGTAACTTGCCACAACATTAAGTTGTGAGCCTAGAATAATTATTCTAATGAATTCTTGTAATTTTAGTCTTGTGTTGCTTACACTAGAAGACCAAAATATTGTTCCTTCAATTTACTTAAGCCATAAGTCTATAATCACAAACTTTAATCATCATCTCTTATAATTTATATCATTCTCTACTAAGAGTTTTACTTGACTTGCTTGGCATAATTAAACTTCTTAACACTTAACATAATCTTTACCTTATTCATTAAGGCTAAAACTCAGCACGTAATTGTGAGGGTTGTTATAATACTTATAAGAGAAGAGAGAGGAGATTGTGTAGACGGGAGAAAGAAATGATTTTTTTAATTAAATCATAAATTATTATAATACCCTTAAATTCAACTTACTAATACAAAGGAGTTCATTGGTTTTTTTTTTCAAATATTTATGATGTTGGTTGGTAATGTACTCATACTAAAAAAAATGATATGTGTGTATTAACATTCTTATGAGAGAGATGATTAAATCTTGTCGTTTAACCATATGTGGAGGGTTAAGATTTACTACTAAAAAGTCACACGACTTTTTAAAAACTTACATGACATTAAATTTTGATAGTTGATATTTAGCTATAGATCCATATTTAATCATCTCATTTTCATATAAAATAGCTTTACATATATATATATATATAGGGATGTCATTTAATTTGATACCACATATAAAACGAATAAGTATTTAATTATTTTTGCACCATTTAACAGATTAAATCACCATAAACAATGTGTTACTTTTGGAGTTGCCTTCTTAGCTGATGAGACAACTCATTCATTTTTGTGGTTGTTTAAAAAATTCATGGAAGCAATGAGGGGACGTAAACCAAATCTCATAGTGACAGATCAAGATCTTGCCATAAAGATTGCGATAAAGAAAAAAATTTGTTCATCTTCTCAGATTATGCATGTGACATATTATGAAAAAAGTTTCAGAAAATGTAGGTGTTTCTTTGAATTCCAATGATGAGTTCAACGAAGTTTCAAATCATGTGTTTGGAGTTTAGAGACACCAAATGAATTTGAAGCAACATGGAATTTCATTATGATTATGTTTGATTTGCAAAAAAATGATTGGCTCTCATATTTTGTAGTAATTTTATTAATTCCAATGTTTGTTTCTTTGGTTGAATTTTGGATGAGGTTTGAGTATGCAATAGAAGCATAGAGGCATAAGGAGTTACTTACTGATAATGTTTCACTTCATTCTCTACCAATACTTAAGATGGATAACAGTTTGGAGAAGCATGGAAGAGATGTTTATACGTATGAGAATTTCAAAAAGAGTTATGAAGTGCATGTCTACAACGTGGAGTTGACAAAAAGAAAGAAAAAGACAAGGAGGAAATAATATATATGATCACAGTGGAGTCAATAGAAAATTATGTGAAGTGGTTTATGATGTCTATAATCATAATGATTCAATCTCAAGGCATTCCATGTAGACATATACCATGTATTCTAAAGAGAAATTGCTTAAATGAAATACCATGTAATTACATTGTCAATTAGTGGACAAAGTTGGCTACTAGTAAGCCTATTTCTACAAAGATGGCAAGGTCTTAGAGGAAAGTTCTAAATTGAAAAATAAGAGTCAACTTATATTAGATGCATGGAATCACTTATTTTCTTGTATGCATAGGGCCGGACAGTTTAAGGAAAATTTGATTTTTCTAATAAATGGAGCTACTGACATTTAAAAAATAATTGATTGAATTTAAGGGAGATTCTATGCATGACAAGACAAAAGAAGCATAGACTTTCATTGGATGCAATCTTCCTAAAGAGTTGAAAATTCATCCACCAAAGATTTCAAAGGCAAAAGGAAGTGGTAGACAAATTAAAGGAGGAAAAGAGAAGGCCATTGAACAACAACAAAAAAGAATAAGGTTTTGTAAAGCATGTGGCCAATATGAAAATCAAGACAGCGGTAATTGTCCCACAAAATTATGTCCCTAATGTAGGTAAGAAGCCTCCTTCTCATGTACATAATTGATACTTATATTTTTGTAATGTACAAAATTATGTCCATATTTTGTTTTGTATGCATAGAGGGATTGAGGAACATGCATAAGTTGAATGAAGAACCTCCTATTTGAGACCACCAGGTTAGAATTGGTTATGGCTTCGCAAGGATGATTTTTTTTGTATTAGTTGTAATTTTTTATTTGCAATTAACTAATGTAGTTTGTTTTACAAATAATTTAGTTTAGAACATATTATAATGGTTATAATGACAATCATGTATAATATTTCCATAGGGACAAGAAAAGCAATGTGGAGATGCACAAGCATTTGGCATGAGTTATGCATAAATGAATGAAGGTTTATATATAACATCAAAGCAATGGTGTTTAGTTGTTTACCACAATTTATAGCATGAATCGTACTCTCATGTAAAATGCATTTGATATGGTTGTAACATTACAACTCATATTACACTTATTTTCAGGATGAAGGGCAAAAGAAATAAGGAAACAAAACGTAGTGTATGGTAGTTTGGAATAAATTATGTACAAACTTTATTCATCCAATATAGTTTTAGACAATAAACATCATGTACAATGATAATAGGAAATGGTAAAATATGAGAAAAAGATGGATTTTCCCATATGAGATGGTTGTTGTTATCTGCTCCAATAATAAATCATTGGTTTAATTGAATAACTAAAAAAATAGATAAACCTTTCTTAAGTTAAGGTACATATTTTAGCTACAATTTTTTGTTCATTCTATACAATTTTGTGTCAATAGTAGATGTTTCTATTTGTTGAGAATACAAGTTATGTAGACTTCAACCAAGCTTTTTTTTGTTGTTCAGGTTAGTCATTTTCTGGCTTAGGACATTGACATGTGTTGCTGTGAACAGTTTCTTTATCTTTTGCTCAACAAGGGATAGATTTTCAGTAGGTTGAATCCAATTATTTTATACGCCAAGAGTTGCTCATGTGTTAAAAGCTCTGGGTTAAGCAAAAGTGAAGACAAATCTAGTAACTCATTCTTCTTAGCCTGCAAAAGTTGAAAGACAAGAAAATAAGATTTAACCAAATTTATTCAACAATGATCTTGACAGGGAATGTAAGGATATCCAAATCAGGTAAACCATTTAGCCTAATGATGGTTCAATTCTCAAACTTTATTGCCAACACTCAATTTTCATGTCCAAAATACTCACAAAAAAAAAAACAATGTGCTATGGATAAAAGAATTTGATAGAATAAAGACAACATGAAGTACAATGTACATGGGCTAATGCAAGTTAACTAGTTATTCGTTTTGGTGCATTTGTCATTAGAAATTAATACCAATTTTATTTTCTTTTAGCGTGAAAAAAATTGAATGCAAAAATAAATACATGCTATTAAACATATTAACAATATGCATAAATTACTTGCGGCTACACATATTACTTGATGTTTAGTTCTCCCATTTGTAATCTAAAAGTAGTGCTACAATGGACAACTTCCTATGTATACTATTTGAATTTGATAGGAAAAAAACAAACATAGAAGGTAAAGTGAAACTTGGGGCCACACATTTTCTCCTCTTATATATAATCCAGAAGTAGTTCTACAATGAGCAACTTCTTATGTATACTATTTGAATTTGACAAGAAAAAAAGTCGCCAATAAATCAAATGGGTATAGTTGTCACACAAATGCAAAAACAAGTCCGGAAGCATAGACATAATAACAATACCATGTTTGTTGACACTATATTGGAGATGGGAGATGCAAATTGGAACCTCGCACGCAAAGCCCTATAAGTGTAACCATGATTTGTAATTGATTTCCTTAACACGTTGTATTGGAATTAAAATTGAAAAACAAGAAGGAACAAAAAAGGAAAGGGAAAGATAGAAAACAAACATGATTGATCCAACATGTTAAGGAATTGACGGCTTGATCGTAGAGAAAGCCATACAGGCAACATCTTAGTATTTGGAGTCGTTCAACCCACTGAGCTTCTTCTCAAAATACGAATTAAATGGAGCCAGGGTTTTGAGATAGAGTTGAAAGCGATTAAGGAAGAAGGTCGAGATTGCTATCGTGAAAAGATTAGAAAATAAAAGAGAAAACGTGAAAAAGTCTGTGAGGCTGCAACCAAGAGATTGCAGAATGAGGCGTTTAAATGAGAGAAAAGAAAAAGGGGATGTTAGTTATGAGAGTAAAATGACTATTTTAAGTGAGGTTTTAATCCCGACCATAAAATTTAATTCAAGGGTTATTATTCATTGTTCTCATGTTATCATAGGAATCATATATATTTACATACATACACATATATATATATATATATCCGTGTTATAAAAACTCGGCCTGATCGAGGTAGTGGGTCAGTGGTCCAACCAGTGGACCAGTAATTGGTCCAATTTGACCCATTCTATATTAAAAATTCAAAATTATATTATATATACGTACATAACTAACATTATTTGATTAATAAAAGTTCATCCATAATTTCATACTCAAAAATTCAAAATAACAATTGAAATATTAAAGTCAATAACACAAATAAAGTGTATTAATAATAAAAGAGAGTGTAAATAGCACCTACCTAAATTAAAACACAAGTCCAGATTTAATAAATAAAATGAGTCACAAGCCCATTTTAAGATGAAAAATAGAAACTTCAGAAAGCAATAAAAGGAATACAGGAAGCAATATCTGGCCAGATTAGGCCCAACTAACAAAAAATCCTAATCACCCAATATATATATATATATATATATATATATATATATATTATTCTCTTCCTCCTACGCCCCAGCCCACATTCTTCCCTTCCTGCTGCGCCTCATTCTTCTACACTGCTACCCTTTTCCTCTTCAATCATCACTGACATCTTGCTTCCACCTTCTCTACCTTTGTCGCAGCCTGTAAGTGTTGTCTCTCTCCCTCCTAACCTCCTACTGTAGAGAAACCCAAAGCCCTCCCCCCTTCCAGGAAGTCGTCGATGATTTCTGGCTTTCTTGTTTCTGTTTTGCAACTACGATGGAGGTGACGACCAAAGCGTGAAGCGACAACGTGGTGGGCTGGTGCCTGGTGGCACGATGACGGTAACGATCGAAGCATGAGAGCGTGAAGGCGGCAAAGTGAAAGTGAAACCTAGACCGGGTATCAAAAACCGGTTGGATCACTAGGTTGTTGTAAAACCATTCGGGTCTGGCCAGGTCATTCCGGGTCAGATGCACGACCGATCCAATAGCCAAACTGGCTCAATTATGCCACCGAGTACCTGTTCGGACCAGTTTTTCACAACACTGATATATATATATATATATATATATATATATATATATATAATCTCCCTACATTTAAAATAAAGATATAAAATCACTTATTAATTATTGCTTAAAAACTCAAAATATTCTTTTGGTTCTTTATTTTTTTAGTAATTAATTACTAAAAATTCATCTTTTAGTCCTTTTAAATTTGTAATGTTATCTAAAATGGTAGAGGTATAAGTAGACGTTATTGGTCTCATTCTCATTGCTATTGGTTCCTACAAACGGACTAACACTTTTTTATTCTAAAAATGTCTTTTCCACGCAATCATGATTCCATTGTATAAGTGCATACAAAACCCATAACAGAAACATGTTTTCATTTTAGTGCAAATTACACAATAAAAACATGTTTCTATTGGAAATATGTTTCTATTAAATATTTTATATGCATCCCGTGTTATATAATAACATGTTTCCGCATACAAAATCTAAAACAAAAACATGTTTTCGTCATGTAATTTTGTTCATACTTTTTATACAATGGAAACGTGTTTTCATTATGTGTTTTTTTATGAAAAATTAATTACATAAATAAGTTACATATTTTACTTGAATTAATTTTGATACAAATTATATTAATGACGACAAACATCACCCATTCCAACAATAATCAAATTAATTGTTACATAAATTACCTTTTTATTTAAATTTAATTAATGATGACATAAATTACTTTTTTGATTGTAATCAAATTAATATCATGAATTTTTTTAGGGGAATATCATGAATCGATTTGATTACAATTAATAAATGTAATTCTTATAATAATTAATTTGATTACCTTTATAAATGATAACTTGTATCCAATTAATTTAGTTTTAATTTAAAAAATACATTGAGTACTATTAAAAATGATAAATTATATCATAATTAATTTAATTACTTGAAAAAATGTAATTGCATTTTTAATTAATAAAAAATCATAAAAAAATAGAAAATACGATTTTGTGTGCTCTTTGTCAAGATGTACAACACAATTGTATTTCCATTGTGTTTTTTTAATCCAAAAAAATACACAATAGAAATATGATTTTGTAATGTGTCTCAGTGAAGATCACCATGGAACCGAGTTTTCATTATGTATTCATTTTTTGTGTTTTAAAAATACAAAATGAAAACACAATTTTATAGTAGTAGATAAAATAAAGATAGTGACAGTCAATAAAAACTATCACTATGTTAAATCAATTACTTCAGTATTTAAAAATTAATATAATGTTAACGTTTCTATCGACAATCAAAAGAAATGACCAAAATGAAACACTTTAGTAACTTAAAGGACTAAGGTGGAACTTTAAAAACTTAAATGTACCAAGGTAAAACAACGAACAAACAAATGGACCAAAAATGACATTAAGTCAATATTTTATATTATTGAATTCCTATAAATATTTTTAGTTATTTTAATATATTTTTTGTATGAAATGAATAAAATAAAAGCATGTAGAATAATTATAAATTTAACATATAATATATATGGTAATATATTATTAAATTGATATAGTTAATTTTTTATTAACTCCATGTTGATTTTATTTCTGTATAAAATAAATAAAATATTTATAATTTTAAATTGAATCAAACTCCTTTAAAATAATTAAATTAAGCTAACAAGCTAAATTTCATAAATTAAATTTGAGTCGAATTCAAGTTAAAAATGAAAATTCATATCAATCTCAAACTAAACTTTAAATCGAATAATTTCTTATTCTAATCAAGCTAAACAAGCTCCACTCATTTTGAGCACCAATGGTTACCAAAAACTCTAATATCTTGCTTCATTGAATTGGCAGCACTTGTGGACCATAACTCCATGTCTCTCTTTCTATTCGATTTATTTACTTTTTGAATTGATGATTAAAAATTTCCTATGCTTTGAATATGTTGAATTTTTAATGTTTTGTGAAATGGTTAAAATTAAATTTGGAAGCGCCTTGAATCATTAGGCCACATGTTGTTCTAGTTTCTAGTTTGAATTCTGAAGTTATGATTGCGTACGAAATGTAGCTACCATTGTGGTACGATAGTGTTATTTGGATGTTTCTTTTCCCTGTAGGAATATGTATAACATCTTTGTGTTGTCACTACATGATGTTGAGGCAGGTAGTGACTTTTTGTCGTGAACTAATTTTTTCAGTCAGTTGTTCTTGATTTTCTTTTCCCTAAACTTCACCAGTGTCGACAACTAGTTTTGATGGGCTTGAATTCAAGTGTTTGAATTTTAATTTTAATTTTGTGCAATCTGTTATTTGATAAATTCTAGTTTTTTGGATTTTGGGAATTGGGGATTCGGGCTATGACTTTTTTTTTATAAATTAAAATTATTGTAGGGACAGTTAAAAATTCCTCTACGTTAAAATTAATTGTTTTTTTCTTTCTGAATTTAATAAAATAATTATTAAATTCACAATTTTTAGCTGTCATTATTTTTATAAAAAAAATACCAGTGGTAGTTTGAAAGTGACAGAAGGATCCAATTAGTTTCTTTTTAAAACTTTGAGACGAAAATGAGAATTATAAAACATAAAGGAACAATTCAATAATTACTAAAAAAAATAAAAGACCAAAAGAATATTTTTTCAGCCTAAATAATTTTATGTCAGTTCATCTAAAATTAATATATGCACCCAATCTTATATAAATTGCTAATTATCCTACGTGTGAATGAAATGGTTTAAGCAACATTTAGTTATGCAATAATAATGCCATACAAATTTTATTTCAGAAATACTTATAGAATTAAATGATATTTATATTTAATGTATCTACTTGTAATTCAAGAAACAATTTTTGAAGCAATAGGTGTTACTTAAATTGTTATTAATTCAATGTATGCATCCACTTTTATCAGAAATGAGTCAATATATTATTAATAAACATTACAATAAATTTAAAATATAAAAATTAACAATTAATACATCTAAAAATGAATTATATTTAATTAGGACCAAAACTATACTTTCATTTATTTCTTATAAAATACTCGGGTAATATAACATTTTTTTTGTTAGACAAAAAATGAAATAATTAGTAATTAGCAATGTAGTTCAGTAAAAAAAATTAGTAATGGAGATTTTTTAATAGAGTAATGTAGTTATTAGAAGGCAAATAAATAAATTTGGATTCCTGGTATAGAAAGAATACGATGTATACCAATGTTATTGCTATTGTAACATCTTACATGAATCCTAGTATAGAAATAGAATTCACCAAATAAAAAGAAAGATTATTTAATAAAATCTACATGAGTTTTGTCCAATAACAATAAGTATATCAAAAAAAGAATATTAAACAAATATTTCAAACACCACTCTCAAAAGAATGAAACAAACCTCATTTCATTAATAACAATAACATTGATACAATAATGAATTAATGCTAAAAAATGTTTCTGGATTAACATAAAATCTAAACGTCATAGCTAATAGCTAAAGAAGGACAGATACTAAATTAACTTGTCTACATACTAAACTCACATAAGAGTTGTTAATCAAATGAAACTTAGTGTCACATAAATACAATGAAATCAAATAGATTGTTGTCCTCCCACAAGCTTGCATAAAAGTATTAGTAATATACTTTTTGTAGTACACTTTTTAATATACTTTGAGCAAATTATACTCACCCCTAAGATTATGACTTATTATTATCGCATCTTTTCTTTCTTTGATCCTACACAAACCTCCCTTATTTTTTTAAATTGTGTTACACTCATACCCCGTAACCGTGTTAGTTCTGTTAAATCCAAATTCATCACATGCAAGGCACATGTTTGTTTGATGAAATTTTAAGACAAATATACCCTCATCTTCTTCCCTGAAAAACAAAAACAATGCATTCTTGTTTCTAGGTTTTTCGTTATCATAGATCTAATCATATCATAGATCTATAAACAACATCAAGATTGCAAAATGAAACACTAAACATCAAATACATATCTATAAATTATAGAACAAATCCAAAAAGGAAGATCCAGATATGAATTACAGAGAAAATCCAAAAAAAAAGAAAAGAAAAGGAGAAATAATTGCTCTATAAATTACAGAGCAGATCCAAAAATCCAAAAAGGGAGATCCAAAAATCCACCAATGACATATCCAAATATGAATTAAAAAGCAAAACCAAAAAATAAAAGGAGAAATAATCAAATTCAGAAAATAGATCAAAACCAAATAGATCCAAAATATTTCCTTCCGTAAACAGTGCAAAGAGTCCCGATGTTGCTAATGTGGTGTGGCATGCCTTCCAAAGCTCAAAGTTGAAACTCAGTGACTCGGACATGTTGGCTTGGGATAACACTAAAAGTGCAGAACTCTTGAGGTCAAAGCGATGGATAAGAAGTGGCTTACACGTGTTAGACAGTGATGTTGAAGTAGTCCGCGATTTGCACATGCAGATTAGAGGTTTGGACGCGGATCTGATCCTAAAGGTGGACGAGGGCGGCGCCGACGACAATGGCGGTGGTTCCTACGCTGTAAATGTTGAGATTGCGAGTTTTGGACGTGACTTTGCAGTGCGAGAGCCATTGCTGCTCGAGTTTGGAGAAGATCTCTGGTGTCACTTTGCTAAGTTCCATTGTGGTATTAACAAGTGAAGAATGCGTTGGAAGTGGAGGAAGGAAGTTGAGGTTTTGGAAGTGAAGGGGAAGGTCTCTACTGTGTATTTCAAAAAAAATTGAACACTTTCACTTAAAGAAGAGGCGCACTGGGTACAAAAGAAATGCATTTTAAAGGATGAAGCATAAGTGTAATAAGTATTAATTTAGGAGATGTGAGTTAATTTGTTCATATATTTTTTGGGAAGGAGGCAAGCCAAAGTGACCCATAATCTAGCTAGTACTTCTAAGGTTTATGTTAACAAGCAAATTTGAGAATTTACCTAATTGTATCTTTGAATCTATCATAAATAATACTCCTTTTAATCTGGATTATAAGTAAGAAAAGTTTTTTTTTAATCTTAAATATAAGCAAATCTCACTTATATCTTATTTAATGAGTCTTTCCCCAAAATACATTTCATTTAATAAGACTAATAACTTTTTTATGTTTAATATTAAATTTCAATGAATGATAACTAGGAACAAAATATTTTTTAATTGAAGTAACATAATTTAACGAAGTTAACTAATTTTCATAATAATAAGTATCGATCGAGTGTCTTTTTTTATACATAATCAAGACTAGAAGGACTAAACAAGTGTCTTTTTCTCAAAAAAAATATGCATCCTATCTTATATAAATTGCTAGTTATCCTACGTGTGAATAAATGGGTTTAAGCAACATTCAGTTATGCAATAATAATGTCATATGTTAAATTTTTATTTCTAAATAATTATAAAATTAAATTATTTAAATGGTATTTATATTTTCCTTTAAAAATTTGATATTTATATTTATTGGCATTCCTTGTAATTCAAGAAATAATTTTGAAGCAATAGGTGTTACTTATATTATTAATAACTCAATGTATGCACCACTTTCATCATAAATGAGTCGATGTATCATCAATAAACATTGCAATAAATCTAAACAATAAAATTAACAATTAATACATTTAAATTAAAGTGGATTTTTACATTTCTCACAATTAGGACAAAAATATTTTCATTTTTTTGAGAGGGAATATTTTCATTTGTTTCTTATAAAATACTTGGGTAATATAACATAAAGTTTTAATATTTTTAAGTTGTCAATAGAATTGTTTTACAGAAAAATTGTTTGTTAGACACCAAATGAAGTAATTAGTAATGTAGTTCGGTAAAAAAAAAAATAGTAATGAGTTTTTTTTTTTTTCAAAAAAGTAATGTATTTATTAGAAGGCAAAAAATAAATTTGGATTCACGGCATAGAAAGAATAAGATTTATATAACAATGTTATTGTTAATTGTAACATCTGATATGAATCCTAGTATAGAAATAGAATCCACCAAATAAAAAAAATTATTTAAAAAAAAAACTACATATGATTTGTCCAATAACAAAAAGTAGATAAAAAAGAGAGTATTAAACAGAACAAACATCACTCTCAAAAAAATTCACCAAAAAAAAGAAACTCTCAAAAGAATGAAACAAATCTCATTTCATTAATAACAACAACATTGATTCAATAACGAATGCTAAAAAATATGTGTCCACTAGTCCTAACTACAAAATGAACAATTAGATTAACTTGTCTAGATACTAAACTTACAGAAGAGTTATTAATTAAAACGAAGCTTGTCTTTACATAAGGATAGAAGGAAACTAGCTAGGTTGTTGTCCTCCACAAGTTTGAATTAGAGTATTAGTACACTTTTTTTGTAAGTGATGTATTTTTTGTAATACACTTTTTTTTTATTATATTGATTGAATATGAGTTCAGTAAAAAGAAAGAAAAAAATGAGATCTATATATTTAACAAAAATAAAACTTCATGCACTCTGGTACATACCAAAAACTGTATATGTTACACTACTCCTAAAATCTAAAATTAAATTTACATAAAAAAAACTAACATAAATAAACTTCATATTCAATGAAGTGTGAATCTTACATTAAATAATAATACTAATGGGAGACAGTTGACAATCATACATGTATCATCATTTTTTTATTTCAAAAAATAAAATAAAAACTAAATAATATCAAAAAGATAATATCTTAATTATCTACTCTATAAAACTCACCTATTTAAACCTTTCTATGTCAACCCTATCACACTCAATAAAAAATAACGTGTCAAAAAAATATTTAAGAATTATAACTAGCATTCCTCTAGAAAGAATGAAACAAATATAACAAAGCAGTCCCTTAAAAAGTGAAGTACACCAAACTAATTACTATGAAAACACCCCTTGGCCCTAGCAAGGAATTCGGTCAATGAACCATCTAAGAACTCGAATTGGAAGCTTTACAAGATTCACACCCACTTTGGCCAATTCTCCGCAGCCTTTGAAACATGGACACAAGCAACTCAATATTGACCTACATTGCCATCACCAAAATTCATATGTTCAAAAAATGGGAAGAAAAAAAAAAAAAGAAAAGAAAAGGAGGAATTCATAGTACGAAAAAAAATTTATGCTAGAAACTAGAAATGATTATGAAGATAGTTATTAATAAATTTATTATATATGATAATTTGTGATATCTCTTTATGCTGTCTATAGATAAAAAAAAAAAAAAAAAAAAATCTCTTAAATGAATATATGGTATATATCAACCAATCAGCTAAAGAATGAAAAATAAGACAAACAGTCAAGGAATGGATTAATGATTAATGAACACAAGTAATGATGTAAACAAAGGAAAATGAAACTTAGAATAAGAACACAGGAGCATACAAAATTGGATAGAATTATAAAATTTTACATACCCAATAAGCCAGATGATTGCAGCCACAGGACAAAAAACCAAAGAAACAAGAGAGAAGGGTAATCCAATCACGAAACCCAATGGCCTGCACTCGCAAAATTCACCTTCCATATTGATTTTCTTATCGTTGTGTCAAAGTGGATTTTGTTTCTCTATCTGTGATCTGAATCTGAAGAAGAAGAAGAATGAAGAGAAGTGGAATTGGTTTTTTTAGTATATAATAGTGTCTTGATTTCGATTTAATTTCGTTGGAAGACCCACCGTGAAGAGAATTAGAGAACTCCGATGACTTGCTTTTATTCTCACGTTGACCTTCTGTTGGTATTTTTTTTCTTTTCTTTTTAAACTTATGTGATTCATGTTAGCGTGCCGTGCATGATATGATAATAATATAAGACCCGAAAATATAAATTACAGCAGCATATATTATTATTATTATTATTATTATTATTACTATTTCATTAAAAAAGTAGCATATATTATTCAAATAAAAGGTAATCGATTTACTATGTAGTCAGATGTCACGTAACAACACCAATAGTATCTTCAGTAAAAAAAAATCAATAATATATTTTGTTTTAATATTTAATTTATAAATATACTTATTTTGGCAATTAATGTAACTATAATGAATATATATTCTGATCAAACCAATCAATCGTATTATTAAATTTTATATACTATGGTAAGTGATTTATTAAATTATATGGAATTTTATTTTATAATTATCATAGTATATTTTATAAGAATTATAATATTTTTTATAATTACAGTAATCTTATATGAAT
>PYAF01002136.1:1196366-1238267 GCA_007407185.1 Glycine tomentella | reverse complement strand
GTATTTATAGGTTAAATTAAAAATTATATATGTATTTACAGGTTAAATTAAAAATTATATCTGTATTTACAGGTTAAATTAAAAATTATATCTGTATTAGACCTACAAATTTTTATTAAACTTATAATTTTTATTTAAATATATGATTTTTATATGTAAAAAATACTTTAATTTTTAATAAACTGTAAATATAAATATAATTTTTAATTTAACCTGTAAATACAAATATAATTTTTATTAGGCCTGCAAATTTTTATTAAAATTATGATTTTTATTTAAAACTATGATTTTTATATGTAAAAAATACTTTAATCATCAGATCAAAATTAATTGTTACAAAATTTATTATGTAAACTTATACGTGCATTAAATATACATTAAAAATTTAATGTTATATGTATCAACATTAATTGATTTTTAAAAGTATCAACATTAATGTTATACGTGCTCAGTTGGTTAAAGTGTCAATTTAATAACCTGAAGGTCATAGGTTCGAAATCTACATGCATCATTATTTGGAAAAATATTTTTAAAATTAAAAAAAAAACTTACTTACGGATTGGGCCAATCCGTATGGTCCATACAGATTGGGTAATCTGTATGGTCCATATGGATTGGATAGTTCATATAACTCAAAAAAGAAATTACGGATTCACGAATCCATAAGAATCTTACGGATTTACGAATCCGTATGTATGAAGCGTAATAAAAGTAAGAGTATTTTTGGAAATGCACTGTTCCGGAATGGTGTATAAGTTTTTTTTTGGGTGTATAAAGTTTTTCCCTTTCGAAAGCTTTCTTACTAAGTCTACCATCCACATCTATATGAAAGATGTTGCACCACTTCGCATGAATCACACTCCGCGCCAACCTCTTCCACCACTGTCGATGTCTTGTTTCCTTTTCCTTTTTTTTCCCAATCTTTTATTATTATTATTATTATTATTAATTATGATGATGAAGAATCCAAATTAGGCCAATTTGTTGATTTGGACGGGATGTGATATAGGTATGAAGAGTCAATTAAGTCGGTGTTACAATATGGAACAAAAAACAGGTTAATAATGTTATAATAAGTAGTTATTTTCACTAGAGGATGATGAAAAGATATTTCTCAAGGAGTATCAAGATATAAGGTTGGTTGAATAATGAAAAAATAAATAAATATTACGAGTTTGATTCCTCTTGTTAATAAAAACTAATAATTAATATTTGTCCATAAAAAATGGCTAAAACCTTATAATAAGGTTTTAGTTATCATAAAATGACTTTGGTTTTTAGTTCCAACAATATGACATTTTGATTTTATTCTATAATTAATTTTTTATCTTGTTTTTATTCATTTTTTTAAATACCTTTTTTTTTTCAATTTTATGTTCACTTTACTAACAATATCACATAATATTGTTCAAAAACCTATTAGGAAATAATCGCGAAGGCCGAAGTAAAATCATATGATATGTCAAAAACACTAATTTTCCTTTTTGCTGTGATGTCACGACCCATTTCTCACCACTTTCATGTAATGAGTTCACCATTTGCTTCTTTCTTACCATTTCCCAAATTTGACGGGTAGTAACTTCTAGTATGTGTAGCTTAGAGCGTGTTTGTTTTGTCATCTTAAATTTGACGACACGATGCTTAATATAATTTCACCATAGAAGGAAGAGGATGCTTTAAGAAACATAGGTTGGATTTATCGAATCGACAATCCAAACACGCACTTAATATGGTGGCTTTGTGAGGCATATCCTTATGGGTAGTGTTTGAGTCTCACACTCTGACTAATTGGGATATACCATGGGTCGAGTCTATGGTGGGGATGAAAAGCTTGATGGAAGAAAGTTAGCACATCCTTGTTCAACATTTCTCACCAAAATTGTTAGATGTGAGAGTGAGTCAGTTTTCATGGTATAAATTTATAGAAGTTTAAATATATCACAATATTCAGACAAAAATGATGAGTATTTTAATATTTAAGTTATTATTTTATTTTAATACTAATTAAAGACTTTTTTTGTCTATTCAAATATGACCATATTTTGTTTTTATTATTTGTGTGTGACAATATTAAGTATATGATGTAAAGGAAATTTATTTGAGTTAGTTGTAAAAATGTGGATTATTATAAACTCTTAATATTATTTTTTATTCTCACATATAGAAAAAATATTAATGATATGATAACCCTGATAACTTGACATTATTATAATTATGTGATATTCACGCTATCAAAATTAACATGATATTAGACTCAATAACTATATTATTGTTTTTGAAATGAAAACTGATAATAAAAATAAAAATGGATTAAAGTTTTTCATGTTACATGAGATAAGCTTTTCTCTTATACACATTTTCTCTATATACCAAAACTATGTAATTTTGGGTTAAATTTTTTTCTTTTTAATAAAAAAACATAATCAAAATAGATACGAAGAAAAACTTATCTCATACAACATGATAAACTTTAATAAAAAAAAGGTTTGAATCTTACCATTATAAAAAAAAGGGAAAAGAAAAAGAATATTTAAACCAATAGGAAAACAAATTAGTCATCATCATTTGTGGACAAACTTTAATTGTAACCGTACTCTCCATTTTGTTAGTGTCATGTTTTCAAACTTCCTTTCTGTTACAAGGAGGACAAAGATTCTATCTAATACAAGGAGGATAAAGATTCTATCTAACCACACAATAGAGGAAAACAACCATTCAGTCATCAAATTCACAACAATGTATAATTAAAACTTGTGAATAATCAATTGAACACGTACATCAAATTGCTCATATATCAATACTGAATTCCTAGTATAGCTCTAGAGGCTCAACATCTAGTACTGAAACCTAACTCTTTGCATCAATGTCATATCATTCATTGCTACAAGTATCTTTCATCCTTCTTGCATCAATATCATGTCTCATCGTTATTATAGTATAGATCTTACGATCCTTGCTTGACTCCTCGATATATATTAATTGAGCTTTAGTTAAATTTGACGTGTTTGCTTCGGAATCATCCAATATAGCCTAAGAGATTCGTGACCTAAAGGTAAGACATGATCATTTATTCATTTTAACATTTAGTATATTAAATAAAGAAGATTACTTAGATTGTAGTAAAAGATTTATACAGAATTCAGAGCTGATCGATAGTGTAATTTCAAAAATAAACTTTAATATTAATGAAGAAAATGTACAATTAATTGAATGTTATAATGATAAAAGGAGAAAATTGTAAGTTTTTTTTAATGATAAATAGAGAAAGAAATGTAGATATAATAAATAATATGATCGGATATATAACAGAAGAGAAATAAAGAAAAATTAACATAAGTGTTACAATGAAGTGTTTGAAATTAATGGTTACATATCAAATATCACTACTAACGTAAATGTAAAACAAATTATTTGTTGTCATTCATTCGAAGCTCAGGTCCAGAACCATTGTTAATTGATAAAAATTTTATGTAACTTGAGAATATATAAATATTCATTATTAGCGGATTTTTTTGGATATGAATTAAAGTAAGCCGTATCTTTCCAAGATTTTTTTATAGATTAATCTCCTCAGTCCTTCTAAGCATAGATATCACTAAAATGCATTATCATTTCCAACGAATACTTTTTCTCACACGATGATTTTTAATCAATATATTTAACAGATTCAGTAATCTATAAATTATGTTGAGTTCTATTGATATATTACTATTAGGCGTATGGTAATCGATTAAGTCAGAAAATTAAGATTTTTAAAATGAACTATGTAATCGCTTACAAATTATGGTAATTGATTATTCCAGCAAAACTTAAAATCTGATTTCAACTATGTAATCGATTACACTATGTCAGTAATCGATTAAAACATTTAATAAAGCAGTTCAGTTTCAATCAAAGGCCAAATAATCGATTAATCCGATAGGTAATCGATTAAGTTGTTCATGAAGGTTTTTCCAGATTGAAAGAAGAACAGAATAATTGATTATACCATTAAGTAATTGATTAAAACAGTAAAAAATCATTTTTCCAAAAACCTTTTTAATCAGATTTAATCCTTAATAAAAAATATAAAAGTTTTGATGTTTTAATGAAAACTAATTAAGTTTCTTCATGAATGAATGAATGCAATGCAAGGATCAATCAGATTGTCTTTCTCTTACACTTGATTTATTTACAAAACTTCAAGATACTCCAAGCATGTTGAAAGCTCAAAACCCATTTCTGAATCAAAGTCTTTCGCTCTTCATGATGCTCCCCCTATATCCAACATCTTCTTCTATTGACTCTAAGATGGATCATGACTCCTCATGATATCTTATTATGAATAGATTCTCAAGTCAACTAGAAGTCATCCAAGCCCTATCGGTCTTGTGAACTATTAATCCCTTGTAAGGACTATAAGTCCTTTCAGCATGTCCATCTTCACAAATGTATTCAAGTTATGCCCAATAATACACTATTTTCTCCATTTTCAAGCAAATAGAATATTACAATCAAAGTATAACCCTTGGCCATAGTGTTCGATGACATCCTCAAGTTTAGGATGATCGACACTACCTAACGATGAGAGACTTTACATATCTAATGATACTTTAAAGAATTCTTGTGGAGTCTCTCAATGAGTTAGTTCGACACCATCTGTTCTCCAAAAGATCCACCCACAACAGCAGCTAAGGCATCACCATGCCTGCATTTCATGAGGTCCCTACATTGTATCTCTATACAAGTAGAAGATGTTGTACTAATCCTTTTTTAGATCACCAATGCCATTTCTTGGTTATTCAAGACTAGGAACTCATTTCAGGTAATAGACATTTCAGTGTCCTCGAGCTCTCACAATCATTATCCTTATCATTGATCCTCAAGAGAACACTTGTTCTATTCCTAGGGTCTTTATCTTTAAACGCATATTACTATAAAATATAGGCGAGACATAAATATAATAAAGATATGTTTGCTCAAATTTATTAACCATGAAATGCTAAATAGCTAGAGGTGTTCATCTGATGAAACAAATTGTCTCCAGGACACCTACACATTAACATATATCACATCTCATTAGTTTAAAACACAACGTTTCTTGAAAACCAGCACGCAATAGGGACAGACATAAATCCCATAATTGGGTTCCCTAACCCCAACTATGATATCAAAAGTTGTACACAAACAAAAAAAACTCCCTTCATATATATCTCTCTGTTATCTCCTTGTAGCGTCATTTTGAGATCTCTCAGGTTCACTTCCTTTGATTCAAATGCAGAGCTCTACATACCAAATCGAAGATAATTTAGTATATATTTTGAACGACAAGATTAATATTAACACTCGGGGTTAAATAACCATTCAGTTTTAAAAGGAACTAAAATGGTGTCTTGGAAGTCCGCATAAAAAAAACGTCTTTTTGAAATTTCGATCACGCCAATGTGATCGGGGTTCAGCCAAGGTCACGAAAATGACATCAAAATTATAAAAGATAACTTTTAAAACATCTCATGTTTATCTTAGATTTGAAATCTACCCCTTCCACAATGAACCTACACAATCAGCATCAGTATCACTTTACCCAAAAGGTACTTTTCATTGTACTACTTGATTTCTTAGAGCACCTCTGATGATGTTGCAACTATGGTGGAATGGTTCTACTAATTTTTTTATAAGGTCTATAATGTTATAATTAGATTTAAGAACTTTAACAAACTTTGTTTTCCAATTTTAACGAGGCAATTCTTGAGAATTTCAATTGAGTGATTGTTATTCTATTTTATTTGGAGCTACTTCTTTTATTGTATTATTATTCACTATTTTTAATATTTATAATTGGTTGTTGTAAATGGTTTTAAATACTAAGTAATGAGTTGGTTGTAGTGAAATTAAAACACTACTAGAAAATAGATTTTTAACATCGGTTCTTTTGAACTTTCAACATTGGTTTTTAACCGACGTTAAAAGTATCAACGTTAACATTGATTTTCAAAAACTGATGTTAACATACACTACGCAACATCAATTTTTAAAAAAATTGATGTCGCATAATAAGAAATTAACAAAAAAATATAAAATATGTAAAATCAATATCACTTTTAGGAAAATCCATGTTGTAGTAACCTTACATCGGTTTTGCTAAAAATCGATGTTGTGGTCCATTCACAACATCGGTTTTAGAAAAAATCGATATTGGTTTATGCACCAGAACATCGACTTTTAGTAAAACCACTAAACTGATGTTGTAAGGTATACTACAACATCGGTTTTCATCAAATTTAAGGAAAAAAAATTAATCTATACGTATAAATCTACTATAAAAAAATTACTTTTCCCAAACTATCCAAACATGTCAAGATTGAATACAACGATTAATCCAAACTATCTGAAAGAATCATTGTATTAAATCTCAAACGAAAAACTAAGTTTCACTTATAGTGAACATTAATTCTATATAAAGCAAGTCACATAAAAAAAAGTTATAAAAATATTCATAACTAAAAAAAGCATCAAAAGTTTATAAAAGACGTTCGTACCTATAAAGATGATTTCTAACAATAACCATCAATGTTGTGATTATGATACAAACAACAAAAGAAAAAGGCCTAAAGATTATAATTACAACTATAAAATGTTATTTAAAGGGACTAGAATAAAAAACAAAAAAATTTAAAGGACTAAAAAAAACTCCTATACTAAAATAACTTGATACATGATACTTAACAGATTACTTTGGTATCATATTTATTTTATTCTACTTATTACTACTTAATTTCCTATCTAGTTGCCACCTAATTAATAGGAATATATATTTTATAGCATCAAAACAAGTAACAACTATTGATGAAGTAACATTTATGGGTATATACTTGAGTTAGAGGAAATTAATCATGAAGCAAATTTTAATTTGTCTCTTATCCATGAAACATGTGACTTTTATGAGTAGCTTTTAAAGGCCAAAGTTTAACTTTTTATGTATAACTTGAAATATAAATTTATTAGTTTCTCTTTTTTTAGTCTAGAATATCATTAGTTTCTTTATAATCTAAAGCTTACCTTGTAGTTTCTTGCTTAAATTGTAATTGTAATTATAAATAAATAACACCAACTTGTAGCATTAGTTAGATAATCAGGGATGAACATATAAATAATATTTTTGTTAACCAATATGAAGGATATTATAGTACTTGAACATATGTATTATATTCAGGATAATTAATAATTTTATGTAATACATGAAGGCATCTAGTTTGTGTACTTCCTTCCATAGGGACAGAAAATAGTACTTTTCCCCTTTGCTTTTGTTCTTTAATGTTGTTACTATATCAGTTGCAGTCACAATTGATGTAAAAAGGTACTTTCAACATTAGTTTTTTGTCCATTTTCTACGACAGTCGATTCAACATTGGTTCTAAACCAATGTTAAAAGCACTACTAGAAAATCATCATTCAACATTGGTTCTTTTTGACATTTCACATCGGTTTTGAACCGATGTTGAATCAAGCGACGTTGAATGTCCGCAATTTAACATCAATTTCAAAAATCGATGTTAACGAAACTAAACAACATCGATTTTCTATCAATAACTGATGTACATATCTGATAAATAAAGACGTCAAAATGTGTAAAAGATGGAAAATTAACATCGATTTTCTAGAAATCGATGTTAAGGAACACCAAAACATCGATTTTTATCAAAAATCGATGTTGATTTGATGTAACAACATCGGTGTTGCAAAGAAAACCAATGTTGTTACATCAAATCAACATCAATTTTCTTTTCAAAACTAATGTTGATTTTATGTAACAACATCAGTTTAGCAAAGAAAACTGATATTGATTTTATGTAACAGCATCGGTTTTCTTTGCAAAATCGATGTTGTTACATCAAATCAACATCGTTTTCCCTGAAAACCGATGTTGTAGTATAAGTTAACATCGATTTTCTTAAAACCGATGTCGTTTATTTAATTTTTTTTTAAAATATTTTGTCTGTTTTTTAAATTTTAGCAGTTCTTCAACTTGTAAATGAAATACCAGATCCAGGCAATTTCACAATACATTAAAATAAATTAATAATTCAATTACAAATAAAATTCAATGGTGTCAATGTACATAAAAGAATTTCCTAATAGCCTTCAATGTACAAATAAAATCCAATAACCACATAATCTACTAATTTGTCATCTCTAATTTTAAGAAAAAACTTCCTTGCTTGAGTTCTATTGATAGTGGCGGTGTAATTGGGGTTGGAGGCTTACTTGGTTATTCTTCCTGCAAAGAAATCATGGTGATGGAATGCAAGTAATTTACATAAAGTAAGGGTTAAAAGTGATTTACATAAAGTAAGGGTTACACAAGCATGCAAAGAGACAAATGACAGTTTTGCATAGACTCTCAAGTTCTTTCTGACAAAACTCTACAAGATATAGATAGAATCATCCACCAAACATGCATCATGTGTGGAAATCCCACAACAAATGGAAAAGTTAAAGAGAAAAAAAAAAGGAAAACCATTTTCAATGAGGCTAAGTCTTATATGTTTCAATCGCGTGTCCTTAAAATATTTAAAGATTTTGTTCTCTCTCATGTAATTTCCTGTCTCAAAATTGACACCAAAGGTTTCCTACTACGTCACCTTCACATTCCATCTATGGACTTAGACTTCCTCTCACTTCCCACACCTAATGATGCCTCATAACTAGAATGAGCATTCTCAAGCTCTTTTCTGGACCTAGCAAATCACAAAAGTCAAACGACCTCACATGCCTCTAAGATTACCATAACATTGTCCACCTTTACTATCTCTTATCATCTATCATGTATTATTGTTCACTTATTAACACAAAAGCAACAAAACATTAATATGCAAATTAGTATATAGGCTTAAGTGTCGATGTATAGCAATCCTAGTACCATTTTTACTGTTCATATGTGTAAAAAATATGTTTCTTTCTTTTACAACAAGACAATTCTTTTAACTTTGAGACAACTTTTTACAACCTTGGTAAAGGATGTTTTCTTGTATTGTAATCCTATCTCATAGGAAACCGTTAAGGTAGAAAATTATTGTTGTAAACTAAAATTAGGTTCAATGCTAAAGAGATAACAAGCATGCAAAGAACCAAAGTGGTATAAAACCTATTTTTAAGGATGTATTCAGTTTTCGTATGCAGGAATCTTCTTACTTTATTATTGCATAATAGTCACATTATCTTTTTATCTCATTTGTCCTACCAAAGATAAGAAAATCATTTGTCACTTGCTTTTCTTTTATCAACAAGCCACTCCAGTTAGCTAGCATTTCCTTGGCACCAATTTTGTATTATTGTATTATTATACTTGCTGAAAATTCTTTAATATTTTTTTATTGCAACTATTAGCTTCAGAAGTACAAAAATGCTGACTCATTTGTTCTTCCAGTGGATCCTAAGGACAAGGAAACTTGGGGTGATAGTGAATACAGGCTTGCATATCTGTATGAAACCATAGTAATTTTCAAGGATGTGGTTCAAGTCAGAGATGCTCAATGGTGGAAAGCACTTTCCACAGGCTTTGTGACTCAGTGGGTTGCAATGGTACCAAAACCATTTCAAAATATATAGAACATACTCAAATAAGCAATCTTCATATTGTCTCTTTATGACTTAAATTTGATTCAGTTTATCATTCTTCTTGAATGTCATTTTGTTTTCCTTAATATGATTTTTTAAGATCATACATGACCTAATTAGGATAATTGGCGAGTATGTAAAAGAAAAGCACCAAAGGATTTTGACACTACCAAAGGATTTGAGATACTCTTACAATTTGAATAAAAAAGCACCACGTTCAAGTGTGTGTAGCAAAAGAAAAGTCTTACTCCTTACAGTCTCCTATATTGCTTTTGCTTTCAATTATTGTTGCATCAATAAATTGATGTGTAACTCACGGCAAGTGTACCGATCGTTCAAGTAATAAATTTAGTAAGTAGAGTATCGTCTCCACGAGGATTGAGGTACTAAAATAATTGTAACTCTTATCTTAAAATTGGAAAGAATAAAAATAAAAGGAATTGAATTTGAGAGTAATGTTGTGATTTGGATTTGAATAATAAAAAAAAAGAATTTAAATAACAGGAAATTATGAGAATTAATAATGGGAATTTATGTAGTAATAAAGAATTATTGCGGTAAAAGCTCAATCACCTCTGATCCCTACTTGTTTAAATGAATTGATAATTAATTGCAATTATTATAATTACTCAAAGATATGCCTTCATTGATTGGTTAAACCCAGATTTCTCGGTCTTTTTAACCCTTTAGTCCTATTCAAGTGTCCTAATGTCTTAGTAACCCCCTTTCAGATTAAGCATTAAGCTAGCATATGAAACTTTGCAATCCTTCATCTCTATGTCTAGGTAATGTCAAACTGTCTCTTTATCACTTTCAGAAACTAAAACCCCAATATGTCTATTGCGAATTAAAGCCCTAAGTTCCCTTAACAGATTGATCAAGTCTATCAATGGAATTATAAATTCAAGAACAAGACAAAGAGAAGAAATCATAACAATATTCATTAATCATCAATCCAAGCAACACAAGAGTTCACATTGGCTTTTGGTCTTTACCACAATCACAGAGAATTAGCTAGACATGATATGTCTAGCTCAGTACAATAATACTAAAGAATAAGAAAGAATACAGAGAAGAAGAATACTCAAACCCTTCAATCTTGGCTTCTTCCTTATGAACCTTGAATCCCTTTGTGTAATGTTCTTCTCCTCTTGTGACTGCTCTCTGCCTTTTTCTCTCTATTCCTCATGCCTTTTGTGACTCTTAAATGTTATAATACAATGTATATATATTCAACATACTTTTTAACCATAACAACAAAAGTGAAGATTGGAGTTGAGTGAGTACTATTTATAGCCTTCTAGTCTTATACGAATGACAAGAACCAAGCACCTGAGTTTTGCAGGTTTGAGCTTGTGCTTGTTGATGATGAGGTGTAGCTTGGGTAAAGAGTGAGAGATTGAGAGCGAGAGCTGGGTTTGACGGAGGAAGCGTGGAAGGGAGCTTTGATGGTGATGGCAGATGGGAGTGAGAACACAGAGAGTGAGGGTGAGAGAGACGAGAAAAACTAGGTTCACATAGTGGAAAGCAGTTAAAGAGGAAAAAGCACAAGAGAGAAAATATTTAAGCACATCCAAAGACGGTTTCCTTGCGATTTTGAAATCTTGTTTTCAAAGACGATTTTTCAAATCCAGTTTTAAATCTTGTTTCAAAGATGGTTTTAGAGAAACTGATGTTGAAATTCACTTTCAAAGACGGTTTTGTGATAACTATCTTAAACCATAGTAACACTTTGTGTGTGTCACTATAGGTTTCTACCTACATATATTAAACCATAGTAACACTTTGTGTGTGTCACTATAGGTTACTACTCTCACTTAGTGAACTTGAGGCATTTTCCTCCCATGCAATATAGATTCTCTTCTTCTTGTTTTGGCTCCTAGGCTTCTTCTCCCCATTTTGTAGATTGTATTGATAGATCAGGCAATCTACCTTGACCTGTCTTGTTTTTCAATATTCAAAGCAAATAAAGCTAAGAGAACTGGATTCATTCTTCTTCAAACTTCTTTTTGGTTGAGAAGATTTCCCCTTTGTAGTTTTTTCTTCTTGAGGAATCTATTAAACTTTTTTACAAGCAAGTTCATGTTTTTAGCATCCGAAACTTCAACATGTCTTCTTCACTTTCATCACTTGTAGGAATGATGGATTTAGGTGCTAGACCCTTGCTTTTATTGTCCTTAGCCTCCTCTTCAGCAATATGAGTCACATCCATCTCGTATTCCCTAAGTTATCCAAAGAGTTACGTGTGTCATGGAAGTAACATCTTTGGATTCCAAAATAACGGTGACCCTAGGCTATCAAGTCCTATTGAGAGATTTGCACACCTTCGCACATTTAGCTCTTCCTTTTCAAATATTTTTCCTAGGCCTTTAACATGATTTACTATGTGATTAAATCACTTTTGGACATCTCCAGTATTTTCTCCTTGTTGCATCCTAAAGGTCTCTTATTCTTGAATAAGAAGAGATTTCTTCCTTGATCTTCTTACTTCTTGGGTTCTTTCATGAGTTACTTAAATAAGACCTCACATCCTCTTCTAAGTTCCACTACAGTCCAAGATTTAAATGGTTTATCTACGATTTTGTCATCAACAACATGAGTAACCATTTATCACAACTTTCCGAATACCCCTATTAACATATTTCATAAAAATATTCATAAATTTCCAAAATGGGTAGTTCAATCCACATAAAAGTGGAGGCATGTTAATAGAAGCACCTTCAACAAAAGGCAATTGATTTCCAGCCATTTCAAAGTGATTTTGATAAAATCTTGATTACTTTTCAAGATTGTATCTTTAGTACCAATTACGGGTCCAAACATAAATGTAGAAGGGGGGCCGGATAGATTTCCACAAATTTTACCCATTCTTGTTAAATGTCAATTATAACATAACTCATTTTAAATCAAGTTTTTCCCTAAACATTTCTTAAACAATAAAAACCAATTGACTCAAAACCTTTTAAAATCATATTAAAAAGAACTATCAATTCCAATGTTCAAGATTGATTGGAAAATATGAGATTGAGAAAGAGATAATCAGATACAAGAGTTATATTGGTTTAGACCTCAAAAGGGTGTATATCTATTTGATCTAGTCAACTCATGATCTTCAACTATAAAACTTGTATCTTACAAACACTATGCATTCACATATCCCTATAGCTAAAACCTTTTCCTTGAACCCTACATGGAAAACCCCTAAAGAGTTGAAACTATCAACTCAACCCTTGGAACCCTATCCAAGGTCAAATTACAACAAATGAAAAATTTTATTAGATTGAATACACCTTGAGTAAAGATAAGAAAATCTTCAAGCTTTAACAAAGACAATCAACCCATCCTCTTGAACGCATGATCGTTCGATGTGTTTAGTCTCTCATGAAGAATTGCAAAAACCCTTTTGTTGACTCTTTAGAAAGATAAGATTCGTGAAAGATAAATTCAAGAGAGAGAACTAAGATGAGTATTTATTGATTTAACTAATAAACAAATTGAATCGATTACCTTAGTAATCGATTAATTAGGTAATCGATTAATTCGATCAAAACTCTCTTATTCTAGTTTTCTAGAAATGAGGCTAATTGATTACTAAAACTAGCAATCAATTATCTCGATTGACAGAGAGCAACTAAACTTCCTAAAAGAAATGTAATCGATTATGTTGACTTCTATAAATTCAGTCCAATTTTAGAAGGAATTTAGTCAATTACAAGAAACTATTAATCAATTATCTTGATACATAGAGACTCTCTCCTCCTAAAAAAAAGCATTGCAATTGATTACAATAAATTGGTAATCAATTATCCCGATGGAGCAGAGCTAAATTTTAACATAAGTAAGTTCTTGCTCTTGTTCTAACATATTGTAATAAATTACATAAACTTGTAATCGATTTACCTGATGCGAAACATGAATTGCTTCAAAAACTTGTGAAACAAGCAACTTAAGAAACATATTTGGTTATCACCTAAGCATGTAAAAGATAACTAATCTAATCTAAACACACATGCCTAGTTATATTAACATGCAATACAATGTCACACCTATGAAAACATGTTTGGCAGCAAAATGATAAACCAAAATCTAAAACCTATGTCTTGAAAGGTCTTCAATCAACATATTGACCACTTACTTGTAAGGCAGAGTTAATAAATTACTATTAGATATTTGAATAACCTAATGAAACTATTAACCACATCAATATTTTCATATAATTACATTAATTTACTAACCATTTATAACACAAAATTAACTATATTTGTACGAGTAGCTAACCACATACTATGGACATCGAATGTAAAAGTTAAGTGGGACAAAATCAGCTTAGGAACTTATTAATTCATTTAACTATAAAACATTATCTAATTTGAAACCTTTGATTTCAAACTTATCGTTTAGTTACAATAGTTCATCGTTGTCACACAAAGCAAAAGAGTAAAACTTTGAAAGACTTTGTTTTTAACGTTCAGCACATTGAATAATTCAGGAAAGATGGAACGTGACCCTCCATTTGAACCAGGCGACCTTTCCTTTTTTCTAAATTATAATTTAATCTCCCTAGATTACTAAATTCATCATTTTGGTTACCCTGTTTTAATTATTTTAATTGTAAGATTTGGTTCCTAATTTCCAAAACTGGCGATTTTAGGATATTTGTCCACTGGCTTCCGTTGACCGTTAGAGTACGTTAATAAATTAATTTCTTAAGTGACAGACTTATATTTTGATTATTAATAAATAATTATGATTAATAGAGTTATTAAGTTAATTACATTTTAAAATTGGCAATTTTGGTGTCTTTGCCACTGGCCTACATTGTCTGATCTAATCACTACATACCATCGCAACCTGAAACATCTCTGCAACTTCGTTCAAAATCCAAATGGGTTGTTTCTTCTACATCCATAACTCCAAGCAACCGAAAATGGTCCCTATCACCAACTAGCCCACCTCAGATCTAACAAACAAAACTACAGAATCCCACAAGGCCACAATCTATTGAAGAGGAATCTGTAAAAGAGGTCTATTCAGAAACAACCAATTAAAAGAAGCGTTGACCATACTCAATTCATCGTGATTTAAGTTTCAATCTCTATCGATGTACACAAATTCACAGTATATTGATGCTGTAACCTCTTTGCATTAATTAACATATTTCAATACATACAAACACACAAATACACACTCCTGAAAACCACTAACTGGATTATTGAAAAGGATTACAAAAGGTTCTAAAAGAAATATGATATCAAATGGAGGGTATGCTGCCAAGCCATGATCATCTTCCATCATCAAAAGCAATTTGTACATGATCATTAATGCTGTCATACCCGGTATATATTGATGGCTGCTGCTATCAATACATAAAAGCATGCAAATACGTTGCATATAATTATACATCAAAGTACATTACATATAATTAATGTCTGTAACCTCTCTGCATTAACATATTTCAATACATAAAAGCACTCACATACGCACGTGAAAACAACTAACAGAATTATTCATCATGATTACAAAAGGTTGTAACAGAACTTTGATATAAAATGGAGGGTATGCTGCCAAGGCATAATCATCTTCCATCATCGAAAGCAATTTGTACATTATCATTAATGCTGTCATACCCAGTATATTGATGGCTGCTGCTATCACCAGGCTCACAGATGCTAGACGATCCCTTTTGAAGCAAGTGAGCCTCCTCTGGATTTTGTAATGTATTGATCCATGGTTGCTTCTCAGTCAGCCTCATTCTTTCCAACTCCAATGCCACTTCCTTCATGCTAGGCCGTTCCTCCCCATTGAGTCTCAAGCACTTTGCAGCAAGAATAGAAACCTCCATGATCTCCTTTTTATTTTCTTCATTCATAATGCCAACTTGAACAACATCAGATAGGTGATCCTCTTTCAAGCAAGACAAAAAGTGGTTAGTGAGACTTCTTTTCTCTTCTGGCTTGCCAAATGAATATGGCTTCTCCCCTGTTAGCAGCTCTACCAGCACTACCCCAAAGCTATAGACATCACTTTTCTCAGTTAGTTGGCTTGTACGCATGTACTCTGGATCCAGGTAACCAAAAGTTCCTTGCACCATTGTGGCTATTTCAGTTTGATCAAGTGGGACCAATCTTGAAGCTCCAAAATCAGACACTTTGGCAGTGTAAGTGTTATCCAAGAGGATGTTAGCAGTCTTCACATCTCTGTGGATAATGGCTATTGAGGCTTCTGAATGTAGATATGATAGAGCTCCAGCTGCCTCTGCTGCTATTCTTACACGGGTTGTCCAAGTTGCATCATTTATGTTTCTCTCGGTGTGTATAAAATCGAATAGGGTGCCATGATTAACAAATTCATAAACCAGTAATGGAACTTCTGTCTCTAAACAACATCCCAAGAGCTTGACCACATTCCTATGATTGATTTGGGAAAGAACAATCACCTCGTTAGCAAATTGTTCATTTTGGCTCTTATCAACTATTTTGGACTTCTTGATAGCAACAATTCTGTTATCTGCTAGATGTCCTTTGAAAACTGTACCAAAACCTCCTTTACCAATGATTAAGCTCTCGTCAAAGTTGTTGGTGGCCTTCTTTAGTTGTTCTTCTGTGAAAATTTGAAGTTGGGAGGAGTTTTCTCTTGTAGAGAGATTCTGTAGCAAAATGGAACCACCATTCTGCTGAAAGTATTTCTCTCTGAGTTTGTTGAGTCTCCTTTTCTGGTATATCAAGTGCAATAAGGAAGTCCCTACAACTAGAATAATAGTTCCTGCTGCGACTCCTACATTCAAATTTTGTCAAAGACAATTCTTGAATCGTTTTCTAAACTACGTCCGATCTGAATAAATTTTTCAATAAAGACTTTAAAAAAATCAATTATTTTTCATAAATAAAAATTAATTTATGCACCTCAATTTTTGAAAATAAAATAAAATAAAAGAAAGAACATCTATAAAAGTTGAATTTCTAAAATTAATTTTAACCTGCGAAAGAAATTAATTCATTTTATTTTTTTAATTTTTTTCCTACTGGTACTTATTGAAAATTTATCTAAACAAAACCCTGGTATTAGTATCATACATACTAACAGAACATAGATACATGAAAAAAAAAGGTTCAAGAGGAAATGAAAAAAGAAAACTTAAAATAATTGTATGTGCTTTGTTGCTTACCTATGACAACCTTGGTAACGACATCTTTTTTGTAGCACCCTTCTTCCTTTGTTCCATTTCCGGATTGCCCCTTTGGACAGAAACAATTGTAGGATCCAATGGTGTTGTTACAATTTTTTTCACTTATGCATGTATGATTGCCTGTCTTACATTCGTCAATATCTGCAAATCCCAAATAGAAACAACAGAGAACTCACTAAAGTGAAATTTGTTTTGTGGTAGGTTACTTATTTTCAAAGTCAATAAAAGAGATATAGTGAAGGAGCTAACTGAAACATAAGTCTAATTAACCTTAATTTGATATAGTCCAACAATACTAGCCTGTTTTTTTTTTTTTTTAAATAAACTTTAAAGTTGTAGATCCTTATGTCAAATTTTAAATTTTTCTATACACCTTACTATCTTTTGCCAAATACATATATAATAAGGGAATATTCGAAAAAAGAATCGGAAAAATAACTAATCAATAAAACTACAAAAACGGAAAAATTACAAAAAAGTATATGGAATAAAACTGTGAATTAGAAGAAAAGACTTAACTAAATACTGTGAATTAATTAGTGAATACTAGTTATTAACAAAATTGATGAATATATGATTGTAAAATTCTATCAAATTTTGGATGGAGAGTTATGTGAGGAAGATGTGTAATTAACATTTGGGGGAATAAATTAAAGTACCTATGCAGCCTGGTTCAAGATATGGATTTCCTTCATAACCACCCTGACACTTGCATCGGTAACCATAACCAGTGTCCTTGTTGTCGTCGCAATAGCTATTCTCCTTGCACGCGTAGTCGCCTCCACTTGTGGAATTGTCACAGCTTTTGTTTCCCACGGTCCAATCAAGAACCAACGGGAGCATCTTGTTTGGGAAATTTTGCAAATGAGTGGTAGAAAAATTATAAAAACCATTTTTGACAACAAAGGAATAACTGCAGGTTGAATTATTGGAGATGACAGAGGCATTATTTATGCTGATAATTCTTGAGGTTGGGTCGGAGGTTTCGAAGATATTTGCATATATAGTGATATTAGTCATTCGAGGAGGAATATCAACCTGGCAACACCCTATACCGGAACATGTTCCATCATCATCATCAATCACCAAACCATTGCCATAACATCTTGTTAGGCACCCTGTGGTATATGTTTTGTTGTTATAAACGCTATTGAGTTTGCCGTAACTGTTGCAGCCTACAGTTATGAACTTGTTTTCCTTCCTTGAAATGCTGGATGAACCTGTTGTCAACCAGAACCACTTGTTATCTTCGCGATTACAAGACCATGAGACCTGATGCAATATGTCCACTTGATGAGCTGGGACGCTTATGCTTAAAACTGTGACTGTACCCCATTTTAACGTGGAGTTATTGCAAGTAAGATTAAATATGGGATTCAAGAAACAGGGTCGTTTATCGGGTGTAGATGAGGTACCTATACCGAATGGATATGGAATTTCGACAGTTCCACAAGTGGATTTGCATCCAGGCAGTGTTGTGTCTAGTGGTGCAGAAAGGGTTTGATGAGGTGCAACAGCTACCATTACTACTACCAGGGCTAATGCAAGCATTAGCACCCTGCACATCTGCAAGTGTTTCATTGCTTACAATCACAAATTAGAAAATAGGGCTGTGGAAGGGACAATTTTGAAGTTTCTTGTGCTGCCTAATGGCCTGAGGGTTTCATTTATTTATAAATTATGAACTATAAACTCTAATTTTTATTTTGTGTGTAGTATGTTGACTTGAGGAAGACTGAACAGTGATTGGAATTCTCGCATACAATTAATATTGTTCTAAAGTTAATGAATTTTCTGAGTTAAAAGTGCAAAATGAATGTTCGCATAAAGAATACGGTGAGATATCGACAGCCATTAACAAAAGCATCTTTAATAACTCAATTGAGATTGATTATAAAATGAACCCAATAATAGATACAAATAAAAAAAAACAAAAGAGATAAGAACAAAAAGGGAAATAAAAGAAAAGAAAAGAAAATAAGGATGAAAGAATAAAGGAAAAAATGAAAAGAAAAATAATTAAAATGGGATCGTTTAAAATATAGAGATAATAACGTGTTTAACTTTTCACTAAATTTATAATTTTGTGTCATTTTATACTAAGACACATCTTCCATTAGTTTATATTTCATTTCATTAAGTATTGTTTAATTACCTTTTCCGAGATAAGTTTTAAACTTTTGATAATAAATTCTTATACTTACAAGAATATTCAAATGTCGTCTCATTACTTATTCAAATCATCTCAATCTATATTTCCTTATTTTTTCACTACTGATATTATTACTATCTTTCATCAAATATCTTCATTTTTTATCTTATTCATTTTTCTATAACCACTTATCCACCTTAACTTCTCATTTTTGTTACTTTTATTTTATTTTATGTTGATATTATTTATGTACTAACCAACATTAAGTTTCATAAAAAAAAAACATTTAAATAGACAAAGAAAGTGAGAGAGGGAAAAACAAATAAAGAGTATATGCATGATCGTCAAAAAGCATAACACGTGAATTTCGTTTTATACTCAGTTTTCAGAATATCGAGACATTTCTAATTTTGTATATTCTAACAACCAGCCCTGGGCCAGGAACTCAAATGGCGAGAACGCATTAGACGGGTCTTTCGTTGGCAAAATATCAAAAAAGTGACAGCGGTACTCAATTGAAAACAGTTTTAGGAAGCGGACTTGACTTGGCACAACCTTTCTAAAATATAGCAGATTTAGCTTGGAGTAGAATAAAGAAAATTTTCTCGAATGGCTTCAAAATTTAAAGTCTAGAAGCACTTTTATTTTGGTTATTCATGAATATGAATTTGCTTGTGCCAACTTAGATATTTACCCTTCTTTTTTAATTTAATAGCAAAAGAGATCATAAGCTTTCTAAATAATCAAAAAAATGTTAACATGTATAAAAAAAATGATATTTTAATACTATTTTTGGGCTTTTTTTATATAAAATAAGTTATAATGTAAAACATATTATAACTTCTTTATTATAAAATAAATTTGAGGAGAGTATAATAGAATATAATTAATATGTGAATATTATCCTTAAATAATTAAATTCCTTTGTAAGAAACGATATTATCAAAACAATTACATATTTATATTATAATTTAATTATTTTTTGCCATAATGTTTTCTTATCAAGCTCCGGACATTGAGTTGCCTTTCACTTTTTTGACTTTAATTTGATCCTTCTCATGTTCGTCCTTTAACTTTAATTATTTTGTTTCTACACATCATTTAAGTCTTCATCTGCGCTTTGTGCTGGCATTTGTTATTGCATTGATATTTATTATTATTCTTATATGCATTTTGTTCTTTGTAAATGCTTTAGTCTACAGGTCTAAAAGTGTTCCTTTCATTTATACAGCTGGTTTAGTGTTTTTTAGATCGTATTTTTGTCATATACATGGATTTGGTATTTACTGCAGATTTGTTTGCAAAAACAAAACCGCATGTATTTGCTACGATTCTTGACGAGGAAAAAAAATCCACATGTGTGTGCAGGTAAATTTTCTGCTCATTTTTGCCCCAATTTATATTACGCAAGAATTATTATTTTAAAATTATTATTTTACTAAATCTTTTATTGATTTAAATAATTAAAAATAATTTGTTAAAAATACTATTTTATTAAATATTATGATAATTAAAAATAACTAAAAAATATTATGATTGTTTGTTTATTTTTTTTATATATTTCTCATTATTTTAATTTAAAAATATTATTTTTTTTAGAAAAATTATTATTTTAATTTTAATTATAATACAAGTAAAATATTCTTGATTACGTAATTAATAATTTTCTTAATTAAAGTTTTAAAAAATCTAAAACCATACCAAAAAAATAATTAAGAATATAAAATTCATGACAAATAATTTTTTATTATATAAATTATATAAAAATTATAATTATAATAAAAATATTTTAAATATGTAAGTTATAGTTTAAAATTACTATAAATAAATTGTAACCATAGTTATCAATCCCGGATAGCAGAGTGGAGCGGCCGCCTTCAAAACTGCAATAGCGGGATAGCCGATAGCGAGATGACCGCTATTATAACGTTTTTATATATGTATTAAAAAATTTATAATATAAATATATAAACTGAAAAAGAAAAATATAACTAAAAATTCATGCACTAATTATCATTAACAACAAAAATTCTTAAGCAAAATATAAATTAGAATAGTAGATATCAATAAAAGTCAACGAAACAATTCTACAACGTAAGTCTTCAAGCCTCTAAAGCCAAATGTAACTAAAGTTCTAGAAATTAAAATTCAAAATAGACATACACAAATTAAAATTCAAAATAAACAAAGAAAATGAATAACCTGGTATTAAGAAAGGAAAAAAAATAGAAATAAAAAACTAAGAGGGGAAACAGAGAATATCAAACCTGGTTAAAAAAAACAGAATTAAAAAGACAAAAAAGAAAAAAGAAACAAAATTAAAAAAAAAAGGAAACAAAAATTTAACTTTTTTATTTATTTTTTTAAATATGAATGGAAGTAGGTGAAAGTTGTCATGCACTCCACATCAAACGCATCACATCATATCATCTTCCTAATCCAACTAGATCAAACCAAAACACACAAAACCTAAACACGCACGATTCAATTCACAATGCACTACCAATATCTCAATGAGGAAAGCGCCCAAATCAGCGGCTTCGATCTTCGCCGCCGCCTCTGTAACGGTCACCTTAGGCTTCTGCGGCTTCTTCACCTCCTCGGCTTCTTGTGTCTACATCGTGGAGTATTCGCAGCCGGACAGATGCATGCGTCAATTTAGGAGGGATCAGCCAATCCCACGAAATCTCAGGAAGCTTAAGGGTGTGCACGACCTTTCCTTGCACAGTAAACGAGAAGATAATTGGGTCCGTAAGCTAAGACTGTTTATTAGATGCTAGGAGGTTCGGGACTAGCACATCGACTTTCCCCCTCTGGTTCAGGGCTTCAAGTCACCAAACCATGAGTACATGGTTTGGTATAGGGAAAATGGGAAGCGGTGCATCTCGAAGATGGTTGCCAAGACTAGACGTGATGTAAGTTTTGCTAACATTATAATTTGTCTATTTATCTTTATTATGACAAAACATATGATTCACACTAATGTTTATATATCTTAATTTATAGATTGATGGGCTGGAGATGATGTACTTCGCGCTTAGTCATGATTAGTGGCCAGGTTACAATCACGAGTATGCATAGCAGGAAGTCGGTCGCATAATGTCTATCTTCAAAGAGAGTTGTCGGTTGGAGGAGGCAGGGCCACATGCATCAGCAACCCAGCTTCAGGAGGAGCCACAAGTGTCTGTTGCCATTAGTCGTCGAAGACAAGAGGGGCATGAGCTAGAGCGTCGACAGAAACAGCTGCATCATGTAGCATAAATGTACTGGAGCCAGCCCCTGTATTACGAGTCTAGTCAGCAGAGAGACATGGGGTACGGAGGATGTAGTTCGCAAAGTCATATGCCTCCACCAACTGACTCCCAAACCCAGCCTGTATATGTGACCACTGCAATGGCGATGACATCAACGGATGTTGGGGCAAGTAGTGACGTAGGTCCTACTGAGTGGACTGGTGTCGACATTGACGAGATGCTCTCCCAGCTTGATTATTCTGCTGCAGGTTGTGGTGGTTGGCCATCAGATATACCATATTCCATCGCAACTGATGAGCATCCCCAACCCTCATATTTAGAGCAGGCCACTCCATGTCCACCTCCATATATAGACCCTTATGGGGCAGGCCCTTCTCAGCCACACCCTTCTCAGCAAGGCCCTTCTCAGCCACACCCTTTTCAGCAACACCCTTCTCAGCCAGACCCTTCCCCGCGACTTCATAGGCGGAGGCTACGTGATTCTCTGGCACGTCATTATCAATGGCCAATGAAGTCTTAATGTTTTTTCACCGTTTGTGTTTTTGAATTGATTGGTTTGTAGTACATTATATTTGTTAAGTTACAGTTGTTTCGAATTAATTTTTGTATAAATTATTTTAATCAGTCGACATATTAACAATCAGTCAAAAACAATAATAATGTTGAGCAATTCATACATGTCATTTTTATTGATTAAAATAATTTACCATACGTGAATTAATAATGCGCAATCAGTAACCACCATGTATAATGTGGAGCAATTCATACGTGAAAAACAGTAACGAGGCTCGCGGCTCTGATTGCACGTTATTAATTCATACATGTCATTTCAATTTTTCCATATTATAGTTTTTTTCTTCTTCGGTTTCTGAGAACCAGTATTTGGGCGGTTTGAAGTTGTTAACGTGCTGTGTTGGTATAAGAATTGAATTCAAACTTCCAAAGACAACATTTATTGTGTTCTCTAATCTCTGATTCATTTTTTTTTTTTTACAAAAATATCTGATTCTTATTAACTAAGAAATAGTAAATTTGCTGCTTCATTTCCCAAATATGTATACTGCGAATTCAAGTCTAACGGTTCATTACTCTGCGGACCCTATTGCGCTTCACCTAGATTACCATTATCATGAAATATAAAATGAAGTAAATTTTTCCATTACTTTATATTTTTAATAATGCATAATATTGGAATTTTTCTATGACACAAAAACCTAAAATTAACGCATGATCTTGCCATTTTTAAATCATATAATAAAATAAACATAAACACCAAAATAAGCTATTTTGAAATCCTCAACATAAAGAGAAATGTATTAAAATTTAGGTAATAAAATTTCAATGAACACTTAATCAAACACACATATTTACATACTAGTAAGATAGATTTTAAAAAATTCTTTAGAAATAATTAGAATAATTTTAAAAATTAGTTAAAACATTATAAAGTTTATTAAAAGAGTAAGCTTAATTACTCTTTTCATCTTATAGGTATTGTAAATGTTCAATTTAACCCTTAAAGTTTCGATTGCGCCATTTGAATCACGACCATCTACTCTTAGAAAATAAAATGCGGGGACTAATAATTACGATATTTGAGAAATTAAAAGTGTCATTAAACTTACAAATATTAATTATTACTATAAATTATTTTTGGGTTAAATTAAGATTTCACTTAGTCCATAGTTTTAAAAATTTCGTAATTTATTTATCATTTTTTTCATTTTCCACGTAACCTCTTTGACTGCCCTTTGTTAATGTTGTCTATTGAATCTTGTTTTTTTTTTTTTTTTTTTTTTTTTTTTTTTTTTTTTTTTTTTTTTTTTTTTTTTTGCTTACCTTTTTGTCCATTAAAATATCACAATTTCCCATTCAATTAAATATAGAGTTTTTTCCTCATCTTTTAGAGGTTGTTTCGTAAGAGAATTTTTGTAAGCTTTATGAGAATATTATGTTGAGAATATTAATTTTCAAATTTTAAGTGTGGATAAAAAAAAGAATATCTTTAAGAATCTAACATTTTTAAGAATTATTTTTTGATTAAATTGAATTATTTTCAAATTAAATATATATATATATATATGTGTGTGTTTTGATATTTATCTTAATATCTTGTATTTTAGCTTTTGGACCTTTAAAACGTAAAACATTTATAAGTATTTTTATAATGAAATTAATAGAAGACTTTTGAAGGAATGAAAATAAAATCTTCTATTTTTGTAAATATTCAGAAATAATTTCTCTCCTATGTTATTTTCTCTCACTCAATTTCTGCTCCCAAATCTGTCAAATCATTACACGCAATTTCTGCTCCCAAATCTGTCAAATCATTACGTACAACGTACTTGGTAGCATGTCCATATGGTACCCAGTCTCAGCGAAAAAACAAAAACAAAGTCAGATCTGCCCAACGACACACATGCTCATTTTTTCACATACGGGTCCTTCACTATATATACGTATTATTCTACTTTTCACTCATTTTTTCACAGTCCGTCACTATATATACGTATTATTCTACTTTTCACGGGTGAGATTGAACTTGGGTCCATTGGATGTTTTTACAAGTTGAGAGAAATTAACTTATTACTTATTTTTCCTCATGGCGATAGGACCGTTCTTCCTAAATGTCTCCTTTGTCTCCCATTCTTTTTGTTTTTCTTTTTCACTGTTTATTTTAGAACAAACTTTTACAGATGATAGTTTCCATTCTAATTATTTATGTTTAATAACAATGAAGGATATCAGGCTTTCTAACAACCCAATTACCGACTAGAAGAGGTGGAGTTCCAAGATTTCTTTCAATATTTCACTCAGACTTCTAACTATATTAGATATTCTACTTTTTGTTTGAGTTGTTGTTACGGGACCACCTTTTTCCATTTCTAGGCTAAACCAACGGACTTACACTCTCTACTACCGGGACCACCTAAACACAAGAAGCTGACCAACGTATTCACACCTCTCAGTGCTACCTCAATACTTTAGTAGGTCCCAGAGATTTTGATAAACCAGCTTCCTCAAAACCCCAAAACCAAACTTTTCAAACCAATAGAGATACCGACCCATCATGATAGCTGAGAAACACTGGCTAAAGCTACCTCCTGTAGATTTAGCTAACAAAATATTTCCCAAAGATCTTCCATACCCTTGTCCAAACACTAGTAAGACTAGAATATTCTATGAATTCATTCTTATCGATACAGATTCAATAGAGTTAGTCCATAATGAAGATAATAATGGTATAGTTCAATTCTCAAAGCTCAAGATTCTTAATGTACTATCTGATATTGATTGGGGACAACCATTGCACCAGCCCAAGAGATTTTCAAGATCCTTTGTTCCCCAAGAATATACCTACTATGACTATATGACCGCATGGAATAATGTGTTATATTTGAAGCCAGATAAGCATTCCTGGTTTTTCTGGTTTAAAAAAGGGATATCATTAAAGTTTCCAAAATGGTTCATCAGATGGTTCTTCAACGTCGGACCCATGAGAGAGATCTTTCCGCCAGAAGTGGAAGAATTATATAAGGTTTTCAAAGACAATACCACCTTTGTGGACGGATACAAATTTTTATCTTTTATTGCCTCTCAAGGAATAACGTGGATTATGAGATGGACGTATGTATATGCCAAAGCTGACAGTGTTACAGATTTATATTTCTTATCAAGACAAGTAAAGATTAAATGGTGGAAGAAGTTTGATATAAAATTAATACGTAAAGAGAAGATGCTTCAATGGGCTAATAATAATAAAGTTCAAAGAGGACAGATAGATATAGATTCAGATAAAGAAGCTCTATTCCTCGCCCAGAAGAGTCAAATAATGGCAGAATTAGCTACGGCAACATCTCAAGAAGAGTTTGAAGAAAAGTTACAGAGAATGAAAGGCATTCAACAAGATCAAAAGTCAGTTAAAGATGAAGGAAGCAGTTCCAGTACCAATCCTTATCACCAAAATAGGGACATGCTGGATTTCTTTACCAAAGAGGAATTTTCTGGATAAGAGAAATTTTCAAGAACCAATCAAAAGTGTCGGCAGGCCAAATCAAGATAAAAAGAAGACTGAAGACTGAAACATTCAAGAGCCAATAGAAAATGTCGGCAAATAAAGAACGACAAGATAGGTTACTATTGTAGATAAGTGTGTCTATAAATACACGTGTTGTACTGTGTTAAACTGTTTGCTTTTACTGTTGATGTACTTTTTATATTAAGTTTGAAATCCGAAGAACACATCCGGACCTTTTGTAAATCTATAAATAGCTATGAATAAAACAAGCAAGGCATCACTAGCCTTACTCACCCTTTCTTATAAACCTTTACCTCTGTCCATCCTTCTATATTTTCACTATTTCTCCTCTTACCTTTCGTTGTCTCATACTTCTTGCTATCTTCCTACTAACCTACCTTCAAGAACATTTAAGTAAGTTTTCTTAAAATGAATTTTGAATTATTTATACCTATTGATTTCTTTAATATCATCAATATTTATAAAGTTATAAACTTTTGCGATGATCATGCCCATGAAAGTATAATTTTTGAATTTCAAAATATGTATGTTAGATTTACGCAAGTTTTAGTATCCACCTTGCTTCCTGTTAGTGGTATCAGAGCCACTAAAAGATCAAAGTATTGTTAAAGAGTTTCAAAAGTTATTTACTCATCTTTTATTTCTTTCAATATTTCATAAGGAATTCTTCGCCTCCACAATTTTTCTACGCTTCTTACTCGGACCTAGTGGCCTCACTGACATCCATCTTGGCCTACAAGTACGACTCGACGCCATTTGACGGTTTTCGTTACCTCGACGTTGACGCGTTCAGGTTCCACACTCGCACAAAGAATCACTGACGCATCACCGCGATCGCGGGCGCAACAACCGCAACACTGAAACGCACCGCTACTCTACCCCTTGTAGCAGCACATGTCTGCTCCGCTCCGCCGCAATCGCGGGTACGACGCTCGCTATTGATAACATAGATTATAACAAAAACAATTTTAACTATGGATAATTTATTTTAAAATAGATTATGTTATTTAGCTTTGTTTTCTTTTTTATATTAAAGATAATAACTAAATAATTAAAAAAATTGAAAATTAGAAGGTAAAATTTTGTAAACAATCTTTATAATACCCCATTTCTGGCGCGGCCAACGCGAGATTCCGCGCGGATCGCGCCAGAGCCCATAATGAGAAAACCAATGTTTGAAGTGTGGCGCTGGTAGCGCCAGGAGTCGCGCGGATCGCGCCAGGGCCACTGGAAGTTGACGCCAAGGGCGCCAGTATGGCGCTAGGGGTGCCATAGCTCTGGACTTTGGCGCTGAGGGCACCGGGGTGGCGCTAAGAGCACCAGGGTCACTGGAAGTTGGCGCTGGAAGCGCCAGGGATTTTGCAGCCAGCGCGGATAGCTCCAGATGTGGCGCGGATGGCGCCACATGCACCGACTGATTGGCGCTATTAGTGCCAAAGGTGGCGCGATTAGCGCCAAACCTCTGGCAGGCACCCTATATAAAGGGATTTCGCGATTTTGGAAAGGAAAACACTGTTTTCCTTCTTCCTCTGGCCCAAGCTGCCATGGCTGAGCTATGAGAGCTCCATATCTTCAATAAACCTCACCTAAACACCTCCTAATCACCTTAAAACATGATTAGAACCATGAGTGAGCTAATTCCAGCCAAGACTTGAGAGAAAACCCCATCCTTTGAGAAACCATGAGGGAAGCTGAGTTCAGAGAGGAAAGAAGACAGCCATGGAATGTTGAGGCTTGGAAAGACAGTCTTTGAGCCTTTCTTGACAGTTCTGAGGTAAGAACTCAAGCTTTAACTAGTTTAATTGAGATTTGAGTAATGGGGTGCATAGTAGCCCATATGTGATAGGGCTGGAATTAGGCTTAGGTTCTTTGGAAAAGTATGATCAGGAGGTTGTTCTGAGGAATATGAGATATTGAAACTGGATTTTTGATGAAGTTTGGTTTTGAACCTGTAATGGGTAGGAGTAAGAAGAAGAGTGAGTGGATGGAGGGTTCTGGGATAGAAATGAACCTCCATGCTTTATATGAATTGTTCATGAGGCCAAATAATCGGTGAATACGTAATGATATGTTTGTTCTGGCCATGATTGATAACTGGTGAATTAGGGACAATTGGACCAATGGATTGATAGATATAGAGTCTTACAGAGACTCTAAGGCCATGGTCAGGCGGAGGATGATCCTATCAAGGATCTATGAGGGGGGCCTATGCATAGGTTAGGCCAATAACCCCAAGCTAGTTGATTGAGAGATGGTGGAAAGGAATCATGCTTCCTTTCATTTCAACGGTTGAGTACCGTTGTTAGATATCTGGTATAGCATTCTGATGTTGACTGTACTTTTGTGCCAGAGGACGAGACATGAAGATGGTAGCAGTTGGACACCATCTGAGGATGGGTGATAAAGCATGGTCATACCAGGTAAGTTCAGTGTTTCTTGGAGTTATTTCCTTGCTTGGGGTCACTATTTGATGGTATTAGGCGCTTGTGAGAGAATGAACACTATGTTGTATTTAAGTAATGATAATGTTCTATAATGAATGGAAATCCCAACGCTATGATGGGGTTAGGTATGATATTGTAGTGTCTGATAGATGTATATGATAACTAGTGTAGTTAAACACTAGGATAGAGGATTGAGCCGTATTGGGTATAAGAGATATACCCTGATGTTATAGTGATGCAATGAACACTGTGTTAGTGTTCAGTGCCTGATGATAAGCTAACACTGCGAGAGTGTTACGCTGTACATTGATGATAACTCTGTATGACATGCCAGGCATGTTGATGATGTATATTGATAGTAATGAAACACTGTAATGGTGTTGTGATATGTATGATGATGATTATGATAGCGTAACACCATGATGGTGTTGTTATGTGTGTTGAGGTAATGTCGTTATGGCATGCTAGTCCTGAGGTAGTGTATGCCATATTGATTATGATATTGATGATGCATTGTGTGATTGTGATGTGATTGTTTGTTATCTGCTGGCCAGTAGACTGAGGAACTATGGACCCTTTGGGAACGTACCCACGAGTAGGTGGATGATCTCCCTTAGGGCAATCCATAGGCGTCCATGTAAATCCTGATTAGATGTACCCACGAGTAGGTGGATGATTCTATTCAGGTATTGGTCAGCGGAACCTGAATAGATGTACCTGCATGGGCAGATGATCCTATTCAGGTACTCGGTGACAAGTCCTGAGTAGATGTACCTGCATTAGCAGATGATCCTATTCGAGCATAGACAGAGCTAATCCTGAGTAGATGTACCTGCATGGGCAAATGATCCTATTCAGGTATTGGGCGGCGAGTCCTGAGTAGATGTACCTGCATTGGCAGATGATCCTATTCAGGTACTCAGCGAAAAGTCCTGAGTTGAGAGAGTCCTCAGGCAATGTATGTGAAAGTCCTGAGTTGAGAGATTCCTCAGGCATTGTGTGACAAGTCCTAAGTGAGTGGAGAACCCATTATGGGATAACCCTCCTCAGGCATTGAGTAGAGCACAGTGAGATTCTAGGGATTTGCACCTGATAGATGATTATCCCCAGGTGAAGGACTAGGTTATAGAGAACCTATTCCTTGGAGCAGTGTTACCTCAGCAGTAATGAGGTGTTACAAGTAGTATAGATTGATATGTGTTTATACATATCAGATGAGAAAGCCGAGAAGGTTGAGATATCAGTGTTATGAGTTGAGAGTTAAAGCTCATGGAGCTTGAGAGAGAGCCTATTTCCTATACAGAGGGTCTCTCAGTATAGATAGTGGGTGCACAGGCCTGTTTTGGCGTGCAAGATAGGTAGCCTGAGTGATTTTGTGAGGAGAATGCAGGTGGCTATGTATAAGCCATATTGTTATAGTAGGTATTTAATAGTGAACCAGGGGGAGGAACGACCTCCAAGAACCCTGGACTTACTGAGATTTTTATCTCACCCGTGTGGGGTTTATGTTGTAGGTGTGTAGGACAGAGAATAGATCCCTGGTGAGAAACCAGGAGAGTCAAGCATGGTAACTGCTTGGACTAGCATCTGTGAGCGTGGAGCTCTGTGACGTATACATGATGAGGTAGTTTCTTTCTCCTGTCATATCTATATTGATATGGTTGTTATCTGCCTGGTTCTTAGTTAGTTTTGTTTATCTGGATCAATAAGGGCTAGATATAGAGATAATTGAGTCTTATTCATGTCGATGTTATTGTACCATACATAATGCATCAAGAAATTTGATTCTTGTATGCTTCCGCGACTTATTTTATGCCATTATGATATTATAGTAATGTTAACACACTGGGTGCACACGGGGTGTTACATTTTATGGTATCAGAGCGAGAATTCTTGATGGAAGCATTATGTATGGTGATTTTGAGTTGTTCATTACTGTTGTGTAATTCTATCTTGATTATTGCATGTGTAGACACTAATGGTGAGCCTGATCAACTCACTGCTTTGGTGTACATGTGCAATGTCATGACAAGATTCTAGAGCAACAGTAGGATGATGAGAGTCCAGATTGATCCAGTGGTGGCTGTGTTGACAGCCCTACAGCGTGAGTAGGCTGCAAACAGGCAGATACAGGAGACAATGCAGCACGAGAGGGTTGCAAGCAGTGAGAGGTAGTAAACCTTGATGAGAGCTAAGCATGAGTGGCTTGAGAGAGGTGAAAACTTTGAGGAAAGATAGGAGATTAGTTCCTACACCTCCAATTCATTAGGACATGGATAATTGCCATCAGGTTGGGGATGATCACCTGATGGGGGACCAGGAGTCCTTGGCTGAGGCTGACAATGAGTTTGCAGCCGTGAGTAATGTCAGGAGTAGTGGATTACTACTCTTAGCGGCTGAGAGGTTATAGCTTGCGGAAGGCGAGACTAACTTTTGGATAGATGTTTCCCCAGGTATGTTCAAGGTAAAGCAGGCCAGGTATAGGCCTTGTGCAGGGACTGAGGACAATAGTTGGTCAAGTTTTATGAGAAAAGTTACTTAGACATGTTTCAGATGAATTCTGCTGGATGTAGAAGAGGTGATGACCAAGAGTCAGACGTGAACCCCTGAGGACAGTCTCACCCAGGTGTGATACTTGGGAGAGAAGGGGGATCATTGCGAAGTGCGCCATTGGGCCACTGTTATGTTGGGTGTGTGCCAGGAATGGTCCTTATGTTAGAGAAAGCCTATCAGTGGACGGTCGAGTTATAGCTACTATGGTGATTATGGTAGCACGAACTGTAGGCTGGAGTGATGCAGTGCAAGCCAGAAAGATAGTTAGAGCTCCTCACCTGATCAGAGAGGCAAATCTGATCGATGCTAGGATGAGAGAGTCTGGTGTGACTCTAGAGCTACTCACTGTTCCAATAAGAATTATACAGTACTGCGTTTAAGCCAGCTGAGGTTTAGGCTGCTTTCCTCTTGTGGAGGGTATCATTACTCCCAGAGAGCATTGTGGAGTGGTTATGCACTCAGAGATGTGCAGCTTCGGGTTGATGGTAGGGTATCTACACTTGATTGTGTTGCTTTGATCTTTTGTGTATAGCAGTTGTTAGCTTGTATGATAAGCTAACGGATGATCTATTGTAGATCCTGGTGGTTAGCGAATTTTGAGGGCAATTCCAGAAAGATTACACCGCTACCACCTGAGTGAGAAATTGAGACGTCTGTGAGTTGATTTCTGGAATGGGATTAGTACTATGGAATTCCATGGGAAATGTACCCACTAGGTGGACGATCTTCCCATGGAGTTGCCATAGGTATCCCAGTAAGCCCTAAGGGAATGTGTTTGATGCAGATGATCTTCCTTAGGCATTGGAGGAAGTCCTGGAAGAATGTGCCCACTTAGTGGATGATATTTTTCAGGCGACGTGGTGATGTGCCTTGAGAGGATGTACCCACCGGATGGATGATCTGTCTCAGGCGATGTGATATGGCAGGCATGTTGTGTGATGTTTTGGGAGAGACCCAGGGACATACCTGAGATTTGGAGTTCTTTGAAATAACAGATGATTACAACTCCAGTGCTGATTCTTCGACCTGAGTAAAGGTTAAAGGTCACTGTGATACTTCCAAGCGAGGGCTTGGATGAGTACTGTGGCAGAATGAAAGGCTGTTGCCTAGACTTCAGGCAACTGAAGCCTTCTGATGAGTTTTATCCACACAAGACCAGAGTTGCACAGAGAAAGCGCGATGGGGAGTTACCACTTGTATGGTAACAGGTTAGTGGTGGTTAGTAACCACAAGAGTTATTGGTACCTGTTGATCAGATAATACTGGGCCTGAGATATATACGAGGAATGAAATTCCTCAAAGGATGATTAGAGTTGAATATTGTGATAGATGATCGAGCAGGAAGCATGTGAGTTTTACTTGCATGACGATCTCAGACCCCGAGCTAAAGGTACAAGGTAGTTATATACACCAGATTGAGACCAAGGGTGCTCGTGATCTTGATTTAAGACAAGTCAAGATTTATAAAGATTGATATAGAGGGTTTGAGAGGCCAGAAACAACTGAATGCTGTAAGATTATGATTGAATAGTGAAAGGTCTCCCGAAGAGCCATGATTGGCATTGTTCTGGCCGAGATTTATAAAGGCCAGCATCGTATTCATCCAGAGGCCACCGAGATATATTAGAATCTTAGGAAAAGCTCGGGTGGTTAAGGATGAATAGACTAAAGTATAGCCAGATGAGTGGCTAAGTGTCTAGTGCGTCAGTGAACGAAGATGAAGCATGAAGAAGGGACGGTGTGGAACCCAAATGAATGTGATTTCATCCGGGTAGTTATGGATTAATGGACTTTACTGCTCATTGTCTGCCCCTGTGGACTGACGACACGAAGGAAAAGTTGTTGACAGACATGGTTGTGAATTTTGCAGACAAAATTCATAAAAAGGGGGGGAAGAAATATAATACCCCATCTCTGGTGCGGCCAGCGCGAGATTCCGCGCGAATCGCCCCAGAGCCCATAATGAGAAAACCATGTCTGAAGTGTGGCGCTGGTAGCGCCAGGAGTTGCGCGGACCGCGCCAGGGCGACTGGAAGTTAACGCCAAGGGCGCCAGTATGGCGCTGGGGGCGCCATAGCTCTGGACTTTGGCGCTGAGGGCATAGGGGTGGAGCTAAGAGCGCCAGGGTCACTGGAAGTTGGCGCTGGAAGTGCCAGTGCGGCACCAAGAGCGGCAGGGATTTTGCAGCCAGCGCGGGTAGCGCTAGATGTGGCGCGAATGGCACCACATGCACCGACTTATTGGCGCGATTAGCGCCAGAGGTGGCGCGATCAGCGCCAGACCTCTGGCAGGCACCCTATATAAAGGGATTTCGCGATTTTGGAAAGGAAAACACTGTTTTCCTTCTTCCTCTGGCCCAAGCTGCCATGGATGAGCTATTAGAGCTCCATATCTTCAATAAACCTCACCTAAACACCTCCTAATCACCATAAAACATGATTAGAACCATGAGTGAGCTAATTCCAACCAAGACTTGAGAGAAAACCCCATCCTTTGAGAAACCATGAGGGAAGCTGAGTTCAGAGAGGAAAGAAGACAGCCATGGAATGCTGAGGCTTGGAAAGACAGTCTTTGAGCCTTTCTTGACAGTTCTGAGGTAAGAACTCAAGCTTTCACTAGTTTAATTGAGATTTGAGTAATGGGGTGCATAGTAGCCCATCTATGATAGGGCTGGAATTAGGCTTAGGTTCTTTGGAAAAGTATGATTAGGAGGTTGTTCTGAGGAATATGAGATATTGAAACATTTATGCAAAGACACTTTTAATAATCCCAACTTTTCAAAGATCATTTTGTGAAAATAGTCTTTGAAACATCTATGCAAAGACACTTTTAATAAAAATTAATGTTGAAATAAGATACTTAACATTGGTTTTACAAAAGAACCTCATGAGTGGCCTTCATTTTTTAATTTCACTCTTGCTAGCTTGTTTTCATTCTCCCGCGTGCCCATTCCTGTCCTCTCATGCTCACATACCTCACTCTTGCGCTCTCGCTCCCATGCTGCCACCATTGAAGCTCGAAGCTCCCTCTATGAAGGTAAAAACCCTTCTCCAACATCCTCGCCATTTCCTAATGCCAACCAGCCACCAGCGACGGTGGCACTATCGCACCCTTCTTCACTTTTTGACCTGTTTATGAAGCTAAGAAAATCTCTGAATCGATTATCTGAAAAGCTGTCTTAGAAAGTAGACTTTTTAAGATGATTTTTTGGATAACCGTCTTAGAAAGTTGACTTTTAAAGATAATTATTTGAATAACCGTCTTAAAAAGTAGATATTTTAAAACGGTTTTTTAGAAATAATCGTCTTAAAAAGTAGTTAAAAAGTAGACTTTTTAAATTGGGTTTTCAGAAATAATCATCTTAGAAAATAGTTAAAAAGTAAATTTTCTAAAACAGTTCTCAGGAAAATTATATTAGAATCTTCAATTTTTTAATTTTTAAAACAAAAAACACAAAATTTTAAAAATGGTCATGGAAAATCTCATATAATTAATGTAGAGAGTCTTGAGAGTCTTTTTTGTAGTAGTGAAGTTTGCAAGAGATAAAGACCAAACAAGCAAGAAAGAGTCCATTTATTTAAAATCTGTTATAGGTGTGTACAGGATACTCACATATGACACATATATAGGGTTTATGCTTACCACTATACTTAGTAATATAGTATATAGTGGAAGTAGTTTTGGATGGTCTTTTTTATGCTTTTAGTATGGGGGCAACTTGGTTATGGTATATTTATGTTGCTGGTATTAATCTAGAGTATAACTTCTTTTGAGGTGACCTATGATTGGTACCCTCTTGATGTATTTGTCTATGTTTGTTATACCAGTTTTATATATATAACATTCTTTTTTATAAAAATTAATAGGAAAAATTATTTAACCTGGTTTATTGCAGAAGCATCATTTCCAATTCTCCCAACATTTATTATATTTTTATAACTAATTATAGTCCCAACTCTAATTTTATATTTAATCCAAAGTGATGTTGTCTTCTTATGAAGAATCGAGCCAGTTAAAAAAATGACTTTTAGTGGTAGCTATTTTGATTTAATTAATATGGAACCTATTTTTATTTTTTAAATATATAATTATATTATAATTGAATGTTTATTCACTTATTTATGTACTTCATGTTCTAAAAGAATTAATTTTAATTTTAATTATTATTATCATTATTTCAAATTTAAATGTTTTAATCTTTAATTAAAACAATAATTGCAATTATTTTTGAATTTGATATTTATTTTTAAAAAATTCTGATAAAATATAAAAACATTATGCATATTAAATACCAATAAATAATAATTGGAAAAAAAAACTATTTAATTTACAATTATTTAAAAATTTACCTCTACCCCCCAAATTAATCACAGCCCAAATGCAACTGAACCTTGGTTAATTGATCCCTACTCTCTCTACTATGACACATTAGTGACTTTTGTTATTTAGTTAATTGAAATACTAGATAATTGAGGTATGGATCCACCACTGCCCTTCTCATTGTGACTTTCTTTATCTCTATTACAACATCAAACATATTCCTAAGACAATTTATAGCAAACCAAAGTTTCAGAAAGTTGCTCACAAGATAAATTAAATTAGTATCTTTAAGATTTTGGACTCGACAACACATCCATGAAACTGAAATTGGTAACTAAAAGAGAAAATCATGAAACTGACTGTTGAATCTCTATTATTACTCAACTCACACCAACTATCCTTTGGAAATACTCTTCCATTGATTGAACCATATAGCTGTGAAAATCATATTTTAATGAAAGGTTGTGATTCTGCCATGAATAATGAAAACAAACTGATATAAGAACCACGTACCTTTTAAATTCTGTGAGATAAGAATCACATTAAGATAGAACAAGATTGCCTCGAGTGGAGGATACTTGTGGTCTATACCTAAGACAAATATTATTGCAATATTGCATACCATGATGAAGCCTTTGCGAAGAGTAATATAATCTGCATGAACCACAGAAAGCCCAAATTGACCGAAAAAACATGACTACAACTTAATCAAAATTAAAATTAGATAGATATACAATTATACTGAGTAAATGGTTCAAAATGAAACATGGATTTGTAAAATCAAGATTTCTTGCACATTTGTTCTTAACATTGAGGAGTAGAGAGTATATGGTAACAATAAAGATTCAATTAATGTTTGTTCTCAAAAAGATATTGATAGTTATATAAGAAATTCATGCGATATACCCCAAATAACTATTAGCATTTACTATTTAGAGAACCACAAATTGAATTCTCATATGTTTTACCACTTAAAAAAAACATAAAAAATAATCATTAAAATTTTTATCTTATTTTACTCAACATACTTGCTTCCTTGAGAGAAAAACTTTGTAATGGTTTAGCTAAGTTAATTGACCATTGCAACTAACTACTCTTGCATAACTTGTTTGAGAAAGAAAATTGATCAAAAGGTAAGAAGTCTAGCCAAGTTAACCATGCACAGATGGTAAAATCTTTTGTGTATACTCTGATTTCAAACATTATTTATATCTTCTTTCATCAAATAAATTTAAGAAATTAAAGATAGATGTATTAAAAGGAAAAAAAAATGAAATCAAATCAAATGGAAACAAGAAAACAAGTGGAGATATGTATTTACCACCCAAATGAGGGTACTGTTTTTTATCAATGGATTTGATGCATGAGAATTGACAAAGGTTGATTGCCTTCGCATTGTCAACTCTTTTGTAATTGTTGTTGCAACAAAAAAAATTAACTACTAAATATGTTTTAAATAAGCACTACATGACCGTATGATTTTTGTCAATGACCAACTCTCCTAACAGCCTATACTGTTAGGTACAGAGGTAAATGAGCATTTCTAACATGCTCCATTACACAAGCTCTTGAGCGTAGAGAGTGGACAATAATTAAGAACTAAAATTAAAATTAAATATTAATGCAAGAATCAAACTCCTGACCACATGATCAATTGATCATAAATGTAACACGAATCAAGGACCAACTACCATAAAAGCTTGAGCTAATAGGTAAAGATACATTTATATATTAGAATTTCCATCTATCATAAATCATTGAGTGTTTCAATCTTGGGAGATTTTTGTAATCCAAAATGCTTGTTTATTTATTTGAATTTCAGTGGCTAGCAAGCCAAAAATCAACATTACCAACAAGATAATTCAACAGAGAAACCTCATAACTCCAAAAAAGGTTTATTCCGAAGTCTGAACTAATTAAGAAAGCCCTTGCAAATTTTAAATACACATCATTCATTTGAAAGCTTTACAAGGGCCACAAGGGTCAGTAGTAACCTCAAGCTACCCTCAAGGCTCAAAGTGTATTTTAGACATGCGAACACGATATCTAGTATCAAACATCTAGTTGCGGTTAATTTAAAAAGAAAAACATAACCATTTATCTAAATTGAAGAGCACACAATACCTAGTCAACGACCTCATTGATGTATAGGTATAGCACAGGGCTGCAAAGAAAACCAAAATGTCGGTTCGAGAAAAACAAGGGAAGTAAAACATATGGTTTTGAACATGAAGTAGATGAAAAATATGCATTGATCCATTTTCATTTTTTATAATGGATCATTACAAAATAACAACTACACATGCACACATAAAGATAGATATAATTACATGGTCCCTTGCTCCCTTGTTTTAAAATATAAACTAAAAAAGTGGAACCATAGACAATTGCAGGTGATGCGTGTGATTCATAGCATAGGGTTATTTCCAATTCAATACTTAAAGAAAGATATGCTAATTTCCCTTTTCCTTGCATTTCACCATATTAACTAAATGGGAAGATTACCGTTGATCCAACAATTACTGCATTGTTTTCCAACCACATTAGCTACTCCACGTTGTCCATGTGCTACAACTGAACAATGCAAGAACCAAAAACACATCCATAATATCAATTTCTATAAAACCATAAGCAACAGTTCACATGCTACTTCATCAGGCTTCAAGAGGAGTATGTCAGCAAGCATCAATAATATGAAATTACAGAAATTTAAAAACCTAATTGAAGAATTTCAAATTGATGAGTGGAAAATCTACTTAGATGACCTACATTTCATGAAACAGTTAAATAAGCAAGAAGAAATTTTCAAATAGCAGGAAAGCAACAAAGAAAAGTAGAAAATCAAAGATCAATTAGTTCTCATTGACCACCTCTTCAAGCATGAGTGATAACAAGTATCATAGATTAAATTACACTAAGGTAGACAGCAGAGAATCTCATCAATGTTGTTTTTGATCTGTGTACAAAGTTTTGTTTTTAGATGTTACTACTCAACCCAAAACTACAGTAAGCTTGCAGTGGAAACCAAAAAGTAACATTGGATTAAGACCACTGAATGGGAAAGGTAGACAGAATAAAAACCAACAAGCCAATAAGCAAACACAAAGTCACTCACATTTGAAAGTCTCTTCGTATGAGTGAGTGATAGAGTATTTTTAGTTGAATATTTTTCTATCATTCTTAGCTTATTTGATCTCTCTTTGACCTTTATTTTCTTATTCTAATTCAGTTTTTGGCCTAAGCAAGTAAGTGAGCTTAATTACTAATTATTGCGTATTTGCAGATTTTTGCTCACTTGACGTATCTGACTTGTGCAGGGCTTATGGAGTGCTACCGATCTCCGAATTGAGCATTCTAGGAGTCCCTAGAAAAATAACGAAGAGATCTACAAGTTTGCTAGAAATAGCCTGAGGCCAATTCTGTCATTTAGAGGATCATTTTAAGCTTCGAAGTTAGCACCTCTGCACTTATAATTTTGGGCTGCAGATTTGACTTTTATGGTTGTAAATAGCAAATAATTAGATTGTTGGGTTTATTTATGACCCATTTTATTTTCAGAAACCAGTCACTACATATATTAGTGACTTTAGTGAAACTTGGACAACACACTTACAATTCAATAAACAAGTTTTATATTTATTTTCTTTAGTTTTTAGAATCAAAAGCTTGTTCTTCATTTTCTCTCAAGTGTTCTTCATTGTTCTTCATCTTCTTCATTTCCATTTTGCTATTCTTCCATTTTTCTGCACTCATTTCATGGGACTTTCCTTGGTGATCATCATGGAAGGCTAAATCATTAATCAATAACTCAAGCAAGAGAAGAATTGGAGTTCCAGTTCGGTATTTCGAATTCTACTTGAATATTCACCTTCTTCTTCAATTTCTATTATGTTTTCATGATTATGAATGTATGTAGGATTGAGAGTGAATTAGGATTATGGATTTATGTCTTAATTTCAAATGATAATCATAAGATTAATTGAATGATATTTCAGTTAGGGTTGTGGTTTCAATCAATTTAGGAGTAGAATCGATTAAAGTGCTTCTATTGAGATTGAATGAATGTTCATGTTAGAATCAACTTATGGGAATGATGATTATTCAAATAGCCTGGGTTAGTGAATTGGATTGATGCTTTCTAATCTGTTTTACTTTACTCCTTGATAATCTTATTAATTTTTGCATTGTTCCTTAATTTTAGTTTGTGTTCTTGCATCTTTACTTTATGCATACCAACTGTTTGACAAAATTTCCCCTTATAATTATCAATGATTTGAAGCTAGAACCATATTGATCGTGTCTCTGAGTCGACCTAGGTTAGCTCTGTGCTACAGAATTAGCTTAGTAAAATTGTTTTTGATGCGTCTCGACAAAGCAATATTAGTGAGATCCACTTGTCCCTTTTGACCAGAGGCAGACCTTTTGAGCCACCCTCAATGAACAAGAACATCCCAACCTTCAGAACCAACTGTACTTCTAACTGCTTTTAGAAGGAGATTACATAGTTTTGAAACCTGAAAAAGGACACTAAAAATGTACAGTATAAAAGTTACATTGATGTATATACTTGTTATGTTTTGTGGTGGTAGAGAAATCCTTAGTCTAGGAATAAACATGACAAGAAATCACTGATATTGGTGAAAACAATTTAGAAGTTCATTTATACATGTCATTCTCCAAACAACTAAATAACTATTTCAAAATAATGTCAAACATTCACAAGGTCTTAATCACATTAATAGAAACCACCCAATTTAAAGTCATTCATGTGAGAAAAATTAGTATGTTAAACTTAACAGGGAACATGGTTGTTAAAATCGAGATTTTACTTAGGATCGGAAGGGGGGATGAAAGATCGTAAATCGAGGATCGTAAGATCGGATCATAGATCCTACTTATGTAAATACCTAAAATTTCAATATATAATATATATTCTATATGCATAAAAGTGATAAAACTCAATAAATAAACAAAGCTAGATTCATATATAAAAGTTCATAAGTCATAACATAAGTACATAGCATTAATTCATATAAATTGAAATTGTTCCAAGTTCTAACTCTAGTCATTTAGAAGAACATTCAAATCCTCTTCACAATTATCATCAACTTCATTGTCATTAGTAATGAAATTGGCATCTCTCACTCCTTCTCCAATTCCAACAATGTCATCCTCATCAATAGGAGGAACATCCAAATCATCCATATGTGCACCATCATTTCCAACATTGTCTTCAACTTGAAGAAGGTCTTCTTGCATGGCATTGAAATCATCAGTTTCAGCATTCTCCTCTACAATCCATTCATCATCAGAAGACATGTCGTCTATGGTGTACATCTTAGGCTTTCTAACTTCCCTCTTCCTATTCAACCTTGAATTGGCCATCACAAATACCACATCATTCATGGTCTTTTGTATTAAACGGTTCCTTCTTTTGGTGTGGACCTAACAAATCAATTATTATGTTGTAAGTTCTTACTTAAATTAAATAAATACATTTTTGCTTAACAAATTTGAAATGCTTACCCTTTCAAACATACTCCAGTTGCGCTCGCATCCGGATGAACTACATGTTAAACTCAAAATTCTAATTGCAAACTTTTGCAATTCTGGATGTCCATCTCCATAGGAATCCCACCAATCTGCTGGAGTTTTTGTTTGAAGTGCACGTTGAGCTATTGCATGACCAAAAAGTCCCCTTTTTTTTCTTGAAATCCTCCAACTGGTCATCAATTTTGCCTATTATATCCATGTCTCCCACAAGTCTTTCCATGCAATCAATGAATCCTTTCTTCACTTCCCAATCAACTTTAAAACCAGGACCATAATGTAGCATGGGATTCAAATAATACCCTGCAGCATGCAAGGGCCTATGTAATTGGTTGTCCCATCTTTGATCAATAATTTCCCATATGGGCATGTAGCTATAAATGAAAAAAAAAACAGAATTAGTTTCTAAACAAAGTATATAAAATAAAAATGAAATTAATGGTGGAAGATATAATTACTTGCTCTCAACCCCTCTAAAGGCATTTTGTATTTTCTCCTTAGCTTGATCCATCTCTTCATAAATATGTCCCATGGCTGGCTTTTCATCTGAATCTACCAAGCGCAAGACTTTAATGAGGGGAAAAGCACCCCTCATGCAATGAAGAACATTCTTCCAAAACCCCTTATCTGTAATCAAATTTTCCACAAACTTACCATCCTTAGTCTTTGCTAATTGACTCGAAGTCCATTGTTCAGATGTGAACATTCTAGTTAATGGACCTTTATTGTCATTCAAGCATCCCAAAGTCAAGTAGGAAGTAGCAAAACGGGTCAAGCCGGGTCTAATTAAATCACCCCCTTTAGTA
>PYAF01002136.1:1156664-1196266 GCA_007407185.1 Glycine tomentella | reverse complement strand
ACTTCTTTTCAAAGTCTTCTAGCATCAAATCAATGCAGTGAGCTGCACAAGGTGTCCAATACAACTTGTTCCTTTTCCGCATCAACATATCCCCAGCTGCCTTGTAATTTGCAGCATTGTCCGTCACAATTTGGACGACATTTTCTTCCCCGACCTCTTCAACCACATCATCCATCATGTTGAAAATTTTGTCAGCTGTCTTGCATATGTCAGATGCATCAATAGACTTCAAAAAAACAGTTCCAACCGGACTATTCATCAGAAAGTTTAATATGGTCCTCCTCCTCCTATCAGTCCATCCATCTGTCATTATTGTGCATCCAAATTTCTTCCAATAAGCCCTGTGATCATCCAAAGAGATATTGGTCTTCTCCACATGATGCTTCAAGTATTTCACCCTAATGTCATGGTAGGATGGTGGGTTAAATCCTGGACCATGTCTAGCAACGGACTCAAACATCTTCTTGTATTCTTCAGTATTGGCCACATTAAAAGGAATCGCATTGTTGTAAAAAAAAAGAGCAATGTCTTGACTAGCTTCCTCTCTTATGTTCTTCTTGAACATGTTGTTGATAGTTACTTGAGACCTCACCTTTCTCTTGAAAATATCACCGGCACCGCTACTACTATGTCCACTACCAGTACCACTATCTGATTCAACAAAGCTACTGCCTGCTCCCTCATCAACACCTAATTTTTTCAGCAGCTTTTGTTGCAATGATGATACAATTATCATCATCTCCTTCTGAACATCTTCAGGGACAGCCCTGCAAGCTCCAACATCTTTGGAAGTTCCTGCTAAATGATGCTTAAAGCGGTAAACCCCTCCTGTGAACACCTTTTCACAATATTTGCATTTAACTTTTCTTGCATCCCCATCAACAGAAAAGCAGTGATTCCAAGCCACATCAGTCTTCATTCCGGCAGCATTTTTTGCCATTTTACGTGGAGCAGTTGCTCCACTCCCTCCAACATCTTCCGCTGATCCACTTACACTTACCATTCCTTAAGCACTAGTTGCTGACTGAAATCAATGAGATTGAGTGCTCACCAAATTATTAATAGCTAAGTATGTTTCATTCTTTCAGAGTAGGACTAGATAAAAAAATCTATCCTTAATATGAGAACGATGAGGTGAGAAAGAAAAATGACACAATAATTTCCTATTACAGCAGCATACCAGTAATGCATAAATAGATAAAAGAAATTTCCATATATATAATTAAGAAAATGACACAATAATTTAGAGTAGGACTAGATAAAAAAATCTATCCTTAATATGAGAACGGTGAGGTGAGAAAGAAAAATGACACAATAATTTCCTATTACAGCAGCATACCAGTAATGCATAAATAGCTAAAAGAAATTTCCATATATATAATTAAGAAAATGACACAATAATTTGCTTAATATTATATAATATAAAATTAAGAAAATGGCACGGAAGTGGACAGAGTTATTTGCTTAATATATATAATATAAAAGAACCAACACTAAGCAGAACCAACACTAAGCAGAAAGCACAGAAATGGACGGAGAAGAGAAGGGAGAAGAGAACCAGGGTCACGCAGCAGGGGGAGGGGTGTCGTGCAGCAGGGGGAGGGGTCGCGCAGCAGGGGGAGCAGTGGTGCAGCAGGGGGAGCGGTCGCCGTCACCGTCGGGGTCGACTGTCTCGCTGGTCGGCGGAGGTGGGAGGTGCCGTCAGGCGTCGCTGGGTCTCGCGAAGGCTGGGAGCTGAGTCGGGATGTTGCGGCTGGGTGTTTTCGCGATTTTGCCAAACAGCCAAAGGTTAGGGCTTTAAATCCTAAGCTGAAACAGGATCGCTGAGGGATCAAGGATCTTACGATCCTACGATCAAACTCGCGATCTTACCCCGATCCCACTCTCCTCAGATCATACGAACGATCCGGATCGCTGGTGCTTGGAAAAATCGCAAAATCGTACGATCTTACGAGTCAGATCGCGATTTTGCTAACAATGACAGGGAAGACACCAATAATTTCCGTGTGTCTCACAATGTTCATAATGTAACAGAAGGTCTACAATTACATACGAGAACCAACTAATAAGTTAAGGCTTTGTCAAAGTCTCGGTGCTATAGATTTCATAATCTTGACTTCGTTTTACTTCAAAAAAATATGTTGTCCATTGCTTTCAAATTTTTTATATTTGTTTAATGTCCAACAATGTTCCGTCATGAAACCACTGCAATATAAATGTTACAAATATCAATCCAGTTTCATGTGTGTCAAATACATATTCATAATAATGGAAGAACTTTTAAGGGGTTACTATAATTTTACTGTGGTCCAGTCATTCTTCAAACCCCCCATTACTATGTTCCACAAGAAGGACAAAGATTCTATCTAATACAAGGAGGACAAAGATTCTATCTAACCACACAATAGAGGAAAACACAACCATTCAGTCATCAAATTCACAACAATGTATAATTAAAACTTGTGAATAATCAATTGAACACGTACATCAAATTGCTCATATATCAATACTGAATTCCTAGCATAGCTATATAGGCTCAACATCTTGTACTGAAACCTAGCTCTTTGAATCAATGTCATATCATTCATTGCTACAAGTATCTTTCGTCCCTTCTTGCATCAATATCATGTCTCGTCGTTATTATAGTATAGATCTTACTATCCTTGCTTGACTCCTCGATATATATTAATTGAGCTTTAGTTAAATTTGACGTGTTTGCTTCTGAATCATCCAATATAGCCCACGAGATTCGTGGCATAATTAAAGGTAAGACATGATCATTTATTCATTTTAACATTTAGTATATTGAATAAAGAAAATTACTTAGATTGTAGTAAAAGATTTATACAGAATTCAGAGCTGATCAAGAGTGTAATTTCAAAAATAAACTTTAATATTAATGAAGGAAATGTACAATTAATTGAACGTTATAATGATAAAAGGAGAAAATTATAAGTTTTTTTTAATGATAAACAGAGAAAGAAACGTAGATATAATAAATAATATGATCGGATATATAACAGAAGAGAAATAAAGAAAAATTAACATAAGTGTTACAATGACGAAGTGTTTGAAATGGTTACGTACATATCAAATATCACTACTAACGTAAATGTAAGACAAATTGTTTGTTGTCATTCATTCGAAGCTCAGGTCCAGAATCATTGTTAATTGATAGAAATTTTATGTAACTTGAGAATAAATATTCATTATTAGCAGATTTTTTTTGATGAATTAAAGTAAGCCGATCTTTCCAAGATTTGTTTATAGATTAATCTCCTTCATTCAGTCCTTCTAAGCGTAGATATCACTAAAATGCATTATCATTTCCAACGAAAACTTTTTCTCACACGATGATTTTTAATCAACATATTTAACAGATTCAGTAATCTATAAATTATGTTGAGTTCTATTGATATATTACTATTAGGCGTACAGTTTTCTGAAGGTGTTATCCTACTAATTAAGAAATAATTATTACAGTAATTACAAATCCTTTAATTAGCTTGAAACGCATAATTTAGAATGAACATTTGAGTATTTTTTACCCAAATAGAAATTAATGAGACTATCATTTCGCTTGGACAAAATTTAAATGGTTATATATGTTGTTCTTGTTAATAGAAAAACTGTTAGCCAAGAAAACAAATTAGAAAAATAACCTTAATTTGCCAGTAACAGCCATCATAAAATGAAACATTGATGCTATGCAAAAGTATACACATACTTGCGTTTTCGACGTAAATTTTGAAAGAGACAAAAGTAACTTTGTCACATACGTAGTTTGACCTAGACATATGTACGATTCAAAATTTTAACCAAACTCACACTATGTTACATATATGGTGTTGTTGTTAATACAGGTTTTACACTCTTCGGTGGCATCCAACTGATCCAAGAAAGAGGTAAGAAATTATTGAAAGGGATAGAAGTTGACAAGACAAAGGGAATAAACCAATTTGGTATAATTAACAGCAAAATTGTTGAGAGAGAAAAAACAAAAGAGCCCTACAACTTATATTCAGGTCTTCCCACTCGAGTCTAGAGAAAAAAGGCAAAAAAATTAAAATATAACAATTTTAATAAAATATATTTTTATTAAAATTGTTATATTTTAATTTTTTTGCCGAGAAAAAATTAGTGTCACTTTATTCATCTTTACATGTATTCTAGTTTTACAAGGCTACCCCAAATCTCGTGCCCTATTTAAGTCCGTGGTTTCTAACTTGGTTAAATAATATCATATTTAAATAGTTTAAAATAATGTCTAAAGTACTTGAACTAACATTCTAAAGAATAATGAAGTAAATTAGTAAAATATAGAATAACATTAATAGGATATATAAAATTTGTTTTTTCCTCCTCTAATTTTTTTTTTCAAATTCAGCTTTAGTCCACAAAAAAATTCTTATTTTTTTTATCTTCTTCTCCTTGTCCTCAAACTGTATTTTTTTAGCAATTTAGACCAAAAATAAATATTTCTAAATTAGAAGCAAGAAAATAGGATTTTTTTAGCAAACTAAAATTGAATTTAGAAAATTTTAGACAAGGGACAAAAACATATTTTTATCCATATTAATACTATATTATAAAATTATATTCCTTACTTTTTACTTAACTAAACAAGTAAAAATAAAATTTTACTGTTCTCTCACCTTTTTTTCATACTAAACAACTTAAAAATCTACTTACATTTGCATCATTTTCTATCTACCTATTTTTTTTCTTTCTATTTTGTTTTTATATAAAACAATGTGCAAGTATATTTCCACATTGTTATGAACTTTATAAACGATAATAATCAAATTTGCCCTTTGAGCCACCATAAGCCTTTAACAGCAGGTTTTGTGGCAAACGACGGGTGTCGACTCATGAAGTGGATTTCAGTCCTTTTTGGTTTTAAATTTTTGGTGCAGTGGTTTTCAGTTGTGGAGTGGCATTTAGCAAAACCAGGATTAGTTTCTTCTCTACAAGTACTGGTGGGCCAGGTGGCCCAATTATCCACGGAACATTTTCTGTCCTTGTCTTGTGCCCCCACAAATTAACAAGAATCGATGCTACAATAACTCTATAATGGTGCCACATTGTCCTTCTTCTTGTATGCACATGTCTACACGGATTTGTATACAACCAAACAAACCGAAATTTGTATACGAATTCAATGTCCAAACAAAATATTTGTCACCACAAAAAAAACTCTATTATAGCATAGAATACTTCCATTCATGAAACACAAAATGTTCTTCTCCCCACCACACACACACACACATATATATAGCTACGGAAATGATTACACGAGACTAGTTTAAAATATCATTTCCAATGATTTTTCCATAGATGATCACCATATTGGACTGTGCCCCTCCATATCTGGTATCATTTCGGCTTTTAAAATAATTGATAATCTATACAAACTTTGTTCTCAGAACCTGAGTCTTCAATCATTTGGGTGTTAACTAATTTGATCAATGTTTTAGTGTGGATTTGTCTATTATGAGAGAAAGGTTACCAATAACACAGTCTATCATGCATTTTCTCTTTTTGACATGTGAAAGCCGAAATGATCCATGAGATTGCTGAAGTTGAAGAAACACGTTGCTAGAAATGGTTCAGGAGATGTTCTCAGGGTGATGATGTTATATGATTCTACTTCCCGTCCGTTCTGTATATAAAAAACAAATATCAAATTTCTTAATGTCAATAAAAATAGTTAATTTTTATTTAAAATATCATATATTTAAACTTTATTCTAAGAATATTAATGGAGTTATGGATTTATTATATTTTAGTCTTTAAATTTTTCAATTTTTTTACTTTTAGTCACTAATCTAAATTTTGATCAATTAAAGTTTTTGAACTTTTTTTATTCTTACTTTTAGTTCTTGTTATCAAATAACAATATTAATTGATGACGTAAACATGATGTTAAGAGTCTAATCACTTGTCACGTTATCAAAAAAATTGATAAGATAATTATGTATAAATTTATTTATTTTTTATAAATTTTGTATTTAATCTCTCACAAACTAACTAATATGATGTTATCAATTGATCTAAATACATAAAAGATTAAAAAAAGTTTATCAAAATAAATTACACATGATCGTCTTGTTAGACTTTTTGATAATACGACAAGTCATTATGTTGTTAACATGGTTGTTACATCACTTAGTGTTATATTATTTGACAGATTAAAATTGGTATCATGAAAAAAAAGTTCAAAGACATTGATCGGTCAAAATTTATATTAGGAACTTAAAACATAAATTCGAAAAAGTATAAGGACAAAAAGATAATAAATTCTAGAATTAAATGGCTTAAATATAAGTGACACTACTCCTAATTCAATGAATAATTTTTTTAATCAATATTTTAGTCAAACTATCTTATAAATTGTTAAAGTAATTTATAGATTACTAGAGTGACTTACCAAACACAATATGACATATTATAAATGCATTTACTTTTTTATAGGTAATAAGTGAATCTCTTAGTAAGAGCATATTTAGTGGTGGATCTCAACTTTGGGATCTTGAGACACTTTTCGGTGAGCCCACAATGCCACATATGATTCAAGATCTCGTTCATTTTTTATTTAGTAATAGATTACATTTTGAGATCTTAAGCCAATTTTTGTAGGTCTCACCACTTTTTTCAACGTTCATTTTTTAAATGTTTTTAATATTTTTTTTCCTCTCAACTCAACAACCAACCCTCACCCTTACCTTCTCCTCACTTTTTTTTTTTTTTCACTTTCCCCTTCACTCAGCTACACATTCTCACGTTTCCTCCTCCCCCTTCACGTTTCCTCTTATCTTCCTCTCCCTTCATGTTTCCTCTGCCTCAACCACCATTCTCCTTCCCCTTCTCCGCCTCTCTTCTTCCTCCTCCCTCAACCACCACGACCCCCTACCCTTCCTTCATCCCCAACAACCATGAGCCCCCCATTTCTTTTCTCTTGTCTGCATATCCCGGCACCACCGCGCACAGCTCAACGCCACCATGCATCATCTAAACGTCGACAAGGGCAATCGCTCCTACCTTGGCGTCGCCACGACCTACATCTCTTCATGTTTTGTTTCTTCTTCCCCTTGCCATTGGTTCCCACCTAAAGTTGTTAGGGAGAGAGAGTAAAAAATATATTTTATTTTGATAAATGTGCAGATCATCACGGATCTTGTAGAATACCTCATTCTCTATGCTGAAGATCTTGATTCTCCCTTTAGTGAAAGATCCAATGAAGACCACCATGTCTCACAAGAGAAACTGAGCTTAAATTCCTTAAGTATATAATGCCTCAAGTTCAAGTTTATGAATGAAAAATACTTAATTAAAAAAGTAAGAAAGAAGACCCTATTTCCACATACATTCATAATCAACAAAGTCAACACAGTGTCCCATAAACATTCTTTTACTTGAGATACATCATTTAAAATATCAAGTTTCACTTAAAAATATCCAATTTTTTTAATTCACACCCTATTAAATCTTTCAAATTTTTATCAATATTTTACTAAATTTTTAATTTCTAAACTTTTTAAAATTCTTTCATAATAAGTTAAATTAGCTTTTTTATCTTCTAATTTATTATTTAGATTTAATTTAGTTCTCTAATTTTTTTATATCCAATTTGGTCTTCTAATTTTTTAAATTGATTCAATATAGTCTTTTAGTTTTTTTAGTTCAGTTTAGTCCTCTAATTTTCAAAGTCGATTCATTTTTTTGGAAAATGTGAATTTTGTGACTGTGTAAAACCATTTAGTCACAGTTTTGAATTGTTACAAATGTGATTTCTTATAATTTACATTTAAAGATCAAATTAAATTAATTTAAAAAATTTGAGAATCAAATTAAATCTAAAAAAAATAGTCATCTTAAATTCTCAAACATATTTAAATAAAAAAACCACTTTAAAATCTTTAAATTAAAAAATAAAAGAATCAGATTTATTTAATTTAAAAGGGAAGAAAATTACTTGAAAAGGTTCAAAAGACAAAAAAAAATCCACAATTAAACCTAAATTTAACTGAACTGTTACAAATGTCCTCTAAATAATACAACTTTTTATTCTTATTCTAGCCATTCTAATTATCCAAAATGCAGGGAAATTGTATCGACTAATTAACACTTACGAGGATATCTTGGTTGAATTATTGAGCTTGGGTGGGTCTATACCACTTCCACGGTTTTGGATGACTCGGTCACATAGTGGATTACAAACTATGGGGTCATTGGGGGGTCTTTGGGGCATTGAGAATGACACCCATAGTTGATAGAGAAATCTAGATTCCTGTTTACAACAAGTAAAATCACCCGCAACAATAATTGTTGTTGCTATTTTCAGGACCCTTTCTAAAAGGAAAAACATGTATATAAGGTCATTGTTGGGACCATTGATCAATAGAGATACTTGTGTGTCATTTTTCATGTAGTAGTAATAAAACATGCCGTTTAGCTCAAAGAAAAATTGATGCTATCCCCTTTGTGGTCCCATCATCCACATGGATTGAATACGAGTTGAAAGACCCATTGCCTACTTAGGAATTAAACTAATTTTCCTAAGCATATTATGGCAAATTATGGTTCTTTTCTTCTTCTTCTCTCTTTCTTTTTTAAGCTGAAATTATGTATCAGTCGTTCGTGAGAAAATTATAAAGACATTTTCTTATTTGCTTAGAAATTTAAAAAACGTGTAAAAGAACTCATTTGAAAAGAATACATTACAAATACTTCTATTCTCCGATTACAATAATCTTCAAGCATTTCTTAACATTCCCCATAAAAATATGATTCACCAGGGTAGGTCAAAAGATTTTTCGTCCCTAGGCGAAGCGAGAAAACTCTACGTACCCTTGTAATTAATGAATTTTTTATTTCTCAATTTTTTTTTTGCAAAATTATAGTCAAGATTTTAAAAAAAATAATCATATTCAATATAAATTAAAGCAATATTATTTAATCTACCTTGTGCATAGTGGATTTCAAATAGGATTTTAACAAATTCAAATTTTATAAACTTCTTTTAGTATACGAATAGTTCAAGAATAATCAATAATATTTTATAAGTTTTATATGCTTCAGGAAAACAATTAAATGTCTTTAAATAACTCTATATCATAAAGCTTGATTTTGACTCAGTTGTTGAAGTTTGAATAATAAAGATTGTTATTTTTTTATTAAATCTTTTTGTTTACGTAATTATGCTAACGCTAATATAAATGAAAGGAAATTATATATCATATTCTTGGCTTTATGTTTAACATTATACCTAAATTGTAAATTATTCGTTCCGAAATTGTGGATAATTTTTTTTTGATAAGTGAAGACATTATTAGTTGACTAATTAGTAATTACTAGTAATTGTTTTCCTAAAAAATTTATTGAAAATTCTTTATAAAATTTTATTTTAATTAATAATTGTGTAAAGTAAATAAAAACAATTTTGATGTCCCTCTAGAAACGGGATCTTAGGCAATCGTCCATCTTGATCGTACTGAGAGTTACGAGTGTGATTCACTTTGAACATATTTATTTTATTATTTTTAAAAATATGAAAGAAAGAAGAATTGTCAACCATATGGTGTCAATTAATCAACATTATTTGACAATTTAAAATCAAATTATGATTTATCACATTATTTGATAAATTTTCACTAATGACAATTAGAAGAAGAAAAACCCAATTTAAAAAAATAGTTCAAGAATCCAATTAAAAAAATGTATATTAAAAAATGTAATTAAAAATTATCAAATATTTCAGAAACATATGAAATAATTTAACCCTTACTCATATATACAAACCGTGGAAAATTCAATCTAAATACAACTGTGATCAATCCAAATTACTTTAGATTGAATTGAATTTAATTTTTAAATTAAACCAATTAAATAATAAATTAAGAAAATTAAAATGATTAAAAATGATTTTTCTACTAAAATCGGATCTTATTCAATCGACAAATATTTTTATCACTTGACATGTCCACCGTCACTACCTATCGGTTGTCGTGACTACAACGATATCACTATTGATGTTAGTGTTGCTACATTTACTGTCCCAATTAAACTAATATTTTGATTTCACCATCATCATTATTCATTATTAACACCATTAATATTATGACCTATTAATTGTTTGAATTTAATCAAAATATTTAATCTTTATATTTATTAATTTGATATCATCTATAATAATGTAAAAAGCTAAAAAATACATGTCATTTAGACAGAAACAAAGATTCTTATTGAAAATAGATAGACATTATTATTGACCGTCAAATTGAAGGCATGTGTTTAATGAGTTCTACAGGCTTTAGGTAAATAAAATTTTAAATCAATAAAGTACGTAATCACGTAAGGTTTACGCACTTAAATATTATTATTTTAAAGGTACTTAAATACATTTATTATTGTTAAGCTCAACTTTCTGCGATGAAATCTAACAAATAATATTTATTATTTAATTCTCTTATTTTCATATAAAAACTCACTTTTATTTATAACCACACAACACACATACATAGTGAGGCCAGAGTGAGGCATAGTCTTAAAAAAATAGAATAGAAGATATATTGTAAAAGTTAAACCATATATACACATGCAGTTAATACATAATATAATGATGTAATTTATAATGTTACTCAAGGAATAAAAGAGTCCAAATGTAAAAACAAAGAGTAGGTATCATGGTTATACAAGATAATTTTTGTTTGGACTTTCAATTGAATATATAACCTTCTCTAAAAATTGAATATAAACCCATGATAGCATTCAATTGTAATGACACATCTAAGATGCTTAACGACTTGGATTGCATATATATACCAATTCATTAGGATTTGAAAAAAAAAAATTACTTTAGCAAACTAGATTGCTTCATATATACTTAAATTGAACAATTCTCATTCACCAATCATGAACATTTTAGGATTAAATTAATACATTAAATGTTGCAGCATATCTAACGAAATAGACGGAACTTATTAAAGAATATCTTGAACGTGAAAAAACGGACACCGTGATATCTTTAAGAAGCAGAAGCATTCAAACGATGCTGGCCTTTGGGTTTGGCACGTTAACATCTTGAAGAATATATTTATCTGGAATTAGACCACGCATTGGTTTGTCTGGACTCTGAACTCGTGTCATCATTTGTTGACATTTTATATTCAATTGGTGTGTATTACAAATAAGACAAATAATAAGAAACAGTCGAACAATGATATTGGTTATAAGCAGAGGGAAAAATTCTGGTTGCAATTGATTTGTTGCCTGCATTCATGCCAAATGCGAGAAAAGCAAAAATAAAAAAATAAAAAATCATGAAAACAAACAAGAAGTGAATAGTGAACCTTACACATTATTACAAAGTTTGCTCCAGAGCGTAGCGTAGTGTAGTTATGGCCACTGAATAAGACAATTAATGCCACTTTGCGTTTGCGTGGCTAGAATGGTTATAACATCTTAGATGACAGAAACACGTGGTAGCTCAATGGACTTCTTCACAAAGTGATTTTGTAAAATGATGATGGAAATGAAGATTGAGTTTGATTTCTCTAAAATGAGAATTGTTATGTTTGGGGTGTCAAATATATGTGGCTATTAACGTGGTGCTTTAGTACACATGTTCATTTTTCATGTTAGTTTTTTTTCTAGGAATATACATATAGTAGTCGGCCTTAAGTCTAATAGATTATCTTTAATGTTTTATTATTTAAATGTTATTGATAATGTTACAATTTCCTTATCTAATAACATATACTTAATTATCTATAAGTCACTGAATTATCTATAAGATACACATTCATTATCTATAAGCCTTTATATATAACATGTTATTATCTGTTAGTCTTTATCTACATGTTAATAATTATCTACAAGGGTTGTTACTCACTGTAACAATCCTGACAAATGAGTAATGGGTCTCTCCCTCCATGCTATAAATATCAGGTTTCGTCTAATCCTTCACACATCCACTCACGGCGTGAACACTGACATTCATTCACAATATGAACACACTCTCTCTCATGGACGGATACTCAGTTACACACATTCACGAACACTTGAACATCTATACGCTCAACCTGCATTCACCCTGAGAGACATCTACTCTCACACTTTCTCATATAATTGATGTACTTACTTGAGTGTTGAAATCATCTTCTTTGTAGGTCCTCTCTCTTAACAAAACCAACTCATCGTTCGACTCACAAGATTTGAAACTCATATTGGTCACGCTCACCCTAATATGTGTCACTTCCAGATTTTGGTAAAAATAAGAATTAAAAAAATTATATAAATATAACTTTAATTGTTAATCAAAAGTTACATCAACTTTTTCATCAATATATTTTATCCTTGAATAAAATTTCAATGTGTAACACTTTCAATAAAGTCATGCTTTGGCTATATTCAATTCGAAATTACTACATAAACTGGTTTCATCCAAAAAATAAAAAAACTACATAAACTTGTTAGCACAGTTGAGTCATGTAGTTTAGTGATAAGTAATTAAGATACTTTATGTAACGCTCCATATGCATCCAGTTCATTAACATTCATTTATGATTGTTAAGCGCAACCATTAATTAAAACTAATCAATTAGGAAGTAATAAACAAAATGACGTCATCAAACGTTATCAACAATAACATCTTTACATTATGTATGGTAATTACACGCTTAATACAATCAGATGACCAAAATAAGCCATATAAATATATCAAAATAATGGCGTTACAAAATAAGGTATCATATACCCTGTCCTTTCAACATACATCAGTATCTCTCAGATATACAATATGTACAAAAAGCACACTAACTATGCATCTTCCCCTTAGGGGTACAAATACAGGCATAACAAAAGAAATGAGCCAACATGCTCTCAAAATATATGCCTAAGGTTCACACATAACCTTATCCCTACTCGGGCCTCTTGCCCTGAGATCCACCGTCCGCTCGCTGAGCATCACCTGCAAAATATAATCACACACACGGGATGAGATACAAATCTCAGTAAACTCAGGATTCTTGGAGGTCTCTCCTCCCCTTGGTTCACTTTCATGGCATATAGTATCAAAATTGGCATCACACACACAATCCATCTATCACGACTCTCATAATCCATATCACATGTATATCACAACACATGTGTTATTCCGTTGGGCGCTACCAACATCAGGAATGCAACACAGATATAACAAATATATACACATATAACATTGTCTGAGAAAGATCATCCACTGAAGGGCACATTCTCTCAGGATTTTCCGCATCATTGTCTGAGAAAGATCATCCACTTAAAGGCGCATTCTCTCAGGACTTTGCGCACATTGCCTGAGGAAGATCATCCACTAAAGGGCACATTCCCTCAGGATTTCATGCCAATGCCTGAGAAAGATCATCCACTAAAGGACACATTCTCTCAGGACTTACTTGGACATCTATGGCACTTTCGAGGGAAGATCATCCACTTAAGGAAACATTTCCAACGGAAGTCCATAGTAATCTATTCTACTGGTCAGAGAAATATCATCAATCATACAACATATAATCACAGTGTACATCATATACATGTTCTCAATAAAAGCAGTAACACACAATTTCAATACACATGTATCATGACATACAATAACTATTACTCCCTCGAAGTGTGGTGGAACACAGTCAATGGAAAACACTCCCAAGAACAAAGAGCTTACCTGCCCTGAGAGCTACATCGGTTCTCCCGGCTTCATGGTCACAACCACCAGCAATCTCTGTATCACGTCCTATATAAAGACATATAAACAATCAATAACAATTCTCAACCGTTAGAATGAAAAGAAATGTTATTCTTTTCCATTTAAACCTCTTTTTCCTCTATCTTAAAGTTATCAAAACTAACCACCTAATGGGCGACTCACAGACCCTTAATAGGATCTATCTCGACCTAACGAAGGCACTAGAGTCTCCCCAAGACTCTGCATAAGTCAATTCAAAGAGCTCAACACTCTATTCAAGCCACATATCAACAATTTTCAAGGTAGTTAATACGGTTAATTCAACACATTTTCACCGTTTATATAATCTTTTAAACACATCTTGTGAAAGCTCTAATGTTCATACATACCATAACATCATCAATTCAGCCCACATTCTTCCTACGCATACATTTCTCAGAGCCAAATTCCAAAGTTCCTAAAAATTATATTTCAAGGCTAAACCTTCATCACAACAACCTCCTAAGCATACTTTTCCAAAGGATGAAAGTCTAATTTCAACTCTAACTCAAATGGGTCACTATTCACCTCAAGAACAAATTCTTCAATAATCGGTAAAAGTTATGTTTCTTACCTCTAAAACAACAAGGAAGGCTAGAGGACAACTTCTCCAAGTTTGAATGCCCTTAAAATGGTTCATTTCCCCTCGAAACTCAAACTTTGTGAAGTTTCGTCGAGAAAACGATCTCTCCGTTTGAGGGTTTTTAAGAAAAATGGAGGTTGGAATCTAGCTCATAAGATGCTTTCCTTCAAGTTTCATGTTGGAAGCTAAAGGTTTTGGTTGAGGAATGAAGGTTTAGGAAACTTCTCAAGCTTGTTAATGGTGGAAAACAAAGGAGGAAGAAGATGGAGGTTTTGGCTCACAATTCGTGCAATTGGGCCTTTTATAGTGACTCAGCCTACGTTCCCGCGCTAATTGTGCCACCCTAGCACTAACCACGCCAAGTTCCAGAGAAAAATAGCTTTCTGGAGTTAACCATGCCAGATTCCAGATAAAATTGGCCTTCTGGTTAACTCTGGCGCTAACGGCGCCACTTCTGACGCTACTGGCGCTAACGGCGCTGCATCTGGCGCTATTCGCGCCAGGAACTAGCTGTCGCCAATTTCGTTGCTAATTACATTGTTAACACTTTTTATGACAAAATATTGTAAATTTAAACTTTTTTTTTAGATTTGGTCATTATAGTTTACCTTTATTATATTTCTTGCAATCTAATATTTTGCTACTTGTAATTTAATTTCTGATCTCTTTTGATTGTTTATGGGTGTTTTTTTTATGCCATTTAGATTGATGATATAAGAATTTAATTTTTATACATAATATATTTCATTATTATACATATTCAAAGAATATAAAATAAAATTGCAAAAAGGGCTTTGATTATCCGTCGGCACTCTGGATATCTAATCCTGTTGCAGCCCCACGGTGGTGTTGCAGTATCAAGTCATTGCCAATATTGTGTTTTTTGCTTTGTAAAAATATATTGTTCTTGACCATTGTTTTATAGACCGGTGCAGTGCTGTGAATAAAAAGGTAGGTATGAATTTTAAAATAGTTATATTATTAAAAAAATCAATAATTGGATGACAAAAGAAATACAAGAAGAGGAAGAAGTGGAGGGAAAGAGGACGAGGCATCTATCATGTTGCAGTACAAATTGAAAGATTTAACTTTGTAAAGGTGAAAAGAATAGTATACTTTTAATAATAAATTACACCTATAATAATTATTAATTAAAAATTACTAAAGAAAAAAATGTGCATATATAACAAACTAAAAATTTGTTAAAATGTTAATTATTAACTTTTTAATCATCAATTATAGTTATATTTTATTTTCTAAAATTCAATTCCTAAAAAGCTAAATATTAGAAATTGATATCTTAACAGATAGTAGATAACACGAGTTATATTGGATCTCTTCTAGCAACCCAAAAATCTCAGCCTACACTCCCTTTCATTACGGAAAGTTTAATATGAAATGAAGGTTTTACATTATGGATTACCTGATCCAAAATTTACAAGGAGTGTCTCTATCTTTTCATTATGGAAAAGATAATATGGAACAAAGGTTTTACATTCTGGATTACCTAGCAAAAAAAAATGAAACGAAATTATGAAAATATGGAAGAAATAATAGGAATAGGAATGTTCTGAATGTGTTGTGAACCCAATCACAGTGATGACAAATATTTCAAGTGAAATAATCATTGAAATCTTATTTCATTTGCCAATGAAGTTGTCCATCTGGTTGAGAAGTAAAATTTAGGTGGTGGCAAGAAGCATAGTTAAGCGCCTAGGTTCTTTACTACTACAACATCATCATCATCATCATGGACTAGCTCAAACAATACAAAGGTTGCTTCCTTCTCCCACACTCTTGTTTATCACTTTCTCCCTGTGTCGGTGAGAGTTGACTTCATGGTAGCAACAATATTATTTTGTTTCATAATGAAAGAATAAGTGGTTTACCCACCTTTCAAGCCAGTAGAGGCGATTGCTAGCTTCCTTAGTTACCTCTCTATACATTGCTCTCGATCGCCTCTACTCGCTTGACCTCCAAGCTCTTGATAAACCCCTCAAGCTCACCCATCTCCTCATGGTCCTAGCTAGGTTCTTGCAATGGTGCCACCTCTACATCTCCAACATCATTGATAGCATCGCCTTTTGGAACCTTTCCCTTTCCCAAGCCTTGAATTATCCCTATCAATATTCACTTCCATTGCTTTGAATCATCCCACTGCTCCGTTATTGTTTTTCTTTCTAAAAATTGCTTCCAGAAAGGAGCTTATGAAAAAAAAATGGTATTTTTCAAAAAATATAAATACAAATGAAAGATATATTAGTAAAAATGAGGTGTGTAAATAACAATTGCCTAAAACTTATTTCTTTCATGTAATAACTAATGATGTAATGTGTTTGTTTTTTGGTTTTTTAAATAGTCACTTTTAAAAGTTTCTATGCGTTTGTGTAAGTTTTCAAAATAACCAAAAAGGTAAGTATATATATAATCTGATTAAAATAATAAGCCATTTTGAATAAATTCTCATAAAATCATCTTTTAAATATATATATATATATATACTATAATTGTTAACAAATATAAAAATTTCTTTTTTTTAATTTTCTAAAAATAATTACTAAATTAATATTTTACAATAGAATCACTTTTTTAATCTAACAAATTGTCCAGAAAAACATTCTCCTTGGGTGAACATATGAACATATAAAATGTTCTATTTTATGTTTTGGTTAAAAAAGATAATCAGAAATTGGTATTTTTTCGGTGAGCATTGAAAATTTTAATTTAATAAGTAATACATTATAAACTTTTTAGACAAAATTATTGCGTCTTTGAACTTTTAGGGGGCAAAATTTTGCAGTTGTTGGATTCGGAGCTGGCAAATATCTTATCCGGATCTTCATAACCATCACACGGGTTTATTTTGAAAATATGGGTCCATCTACAGAGAAAGACAATTTTTAAAAAGTTCATGTAAATTAGATGATGACATGTACGTACACTATGTAAGTGGTTGACATATTTATTCATATAAGATATTTTAGTGGAATGAGAAATTAATTTAGCTATTATTATTAAGGCTTAAGGGTGTTAATGAAAATACTAAATCTAATCCGATATTGGCTAAGTGACGATGAGTAAGTCACCTTAGCCACAAAGAAAATAAAACGTAAAATATCTTTATAAATATTTTAGTCTTATATATCAAGGATAGAATGTCTTTGACTGAAAAAAACAAATTAATTATGACACACGTAAGTGGATTTAAACACTACCAAAATGCATTTTTTCTGACAACAAAATATCCACATAATCGAAATTCTAAAGTATAAGATTACTTTCGAGAAAGTAAAATATCATTTAATAAAATTTGATCTTCACATGTTCTGTTCTATTAACAAAATTAAGGATAAAACTATTAACATACCCTTAAGCTTTGTTTGGGATAGGGATTTTAGTGAGGAAGGGAGGGAAGAGAAAGGTTTAGATGGTGACATACATCTTTTTGTTTGAGAGTTTTAATTTTTGAAGAAAAGAATTTGAGAATTTTTAAAACTACTCTCAAATTCTCCAAAGCCTACAAATTGTTGTTCCCCTAATTTGGAAGATTTTTTAGAAGGAAAAGTAATAAAATTACTATCATATTCCAGCCAGTGTTAATAAAATTACTATCATATATCAGCCAATATTAATAAAACACCAAAATACAAAACACTGAATTACAATTCAAGAACAAAATTACAAAAGTATCTTAGTAACTATGTATTTCTCTCTCTTAATATATTTTTAACTCCGAAACAAGAAGAAAAGAACTTTCCTTATTTTCCATCCTTTCCTTCCTCTCCCTTCCCTTTAAATCTCTTTTCTTCCCTTCCCCTCCTAATCCCAAACAAATCCTTAAAAGGATTCAAATTACGCTACCTAATTATCTACCGACAAGAAAAGAAAAACAGTAAAACACTGCCTAATTATAAAGCAGGTAGTCTGTTGGATGATTCTGCTATGTTCTTTTGCTCAATAATTATTTCGATTCTGTATAATAATACAAATGAGTCAAGGGAACGATATATTCATATTTAATTTCTCCATCATTATTTAACAAAATAATTAGCTAGAATATATATATATATATATATATATATATATATATCATTTTAGAGTTTTGCATAAAGATTAAAGAAATTATTAATTATCTTACTAAGGCATAATGACGAAAATATGATGTTTACATAAAGTGTATATTATTTTTATTTTATTTTAAACTTGTTGAGAAATGTTGGAATACATCTTTTAACATACTTTTTTTTGGTTAAAATATATTATAAATTAAAAAATTCTTGGATCATATGCATCTTATTTAATAATTATTTTTTCTAATTTATAGTTTTTAATAAATTTTAATCATTCAAAAAGAGTGTACTAAAAAAAAGTGTTCCTAGCAGTCATCTTTTAAGATATCATATAAAATCAAATAGAATACACAATATGAATTATATATATATATATATATATGTATATAATGCCAGATAATATTGTATGTGAAGTAATAAAAAACATCAGTTGAATGTTGCATTAAAAAAAAATATCAGTTGAAGCAAAAGTTTTAACTACTAAACATATTAAAATTACTAATAAATACTCAATTACATGGTAGAAGAAAACAATATCATTAACAATAATTGAAAGAGAAGTTTAGCCAGTAGAAGCCAGTGCTTAATTTCTAAGCAAAACTAAAAAATAGCCAAATTAGGCTTTCATTATATAAATAAAAATTAGAGAGCACAAATGTGCAAGAATGAACAAAACAGTTTTAAATTAGCTCCCAAAGTGAAGTTAAATCAAGATGAATATGAAAACTAACATAATGTTATCAGATACCATCAAGTCATTATTATTAATTTTACTACCATTACAGTACACACAAGAGGGTATGAGGTTCGATCCTTTTGTTAATTTTCCTTTACAAGCGGCAAAGTATCCTTGTAAACTTCATCTTTCGAATTAGATTAAATATTCTTGATCTAAGATAGTGAAGTGAATGAAAAAAATTGTAGATACATATATCTTTATTAAATAAAAGATTCAAAAACTCATGAGTAGTTTTTTTCTCCTTCAAGAAAACAATAATTCCAGCTGTAAAAAAACAATTTCACTCCTATATGAAGCAAATTGAACTTGCACAGTTAAAATATTCAATTGCTTCAAAGTGGGAACAAGAATTTTCTCCACTAATTAATTTCTAGACAACAAAAGTGAGGGCAATATGTTTCATATATAGGTATTAGACAAAGGAACATTGATTTAAGATTGGTGATAGACTCTACAAGAAGTTGCACCAGATAGAGTTCCTTCAATGGAAGCAGCCCTAATCATAAATCTTTTGAATCACGCTTCCAGAGCACATTCTTTGGCTCTGATTCAAAGAATAAGAACATGGTTTGCCCCCTAAACTTGAGGCTATTCAAGCTTGATTTCTATTTTATACAACCAAAATTTGCATAAAACAAGTCAAATTATTGACTTGAGATGAGATCCATTGGAAAATAGTTGGGGTAAATATATGAGAGAAAATACAATCAAAATAATGAAAATACCAATGAGGCAGAACTCAAACCAAAACGACCTCTGTGCGAAGAGATATAATAAGATAATTAATTGGAAAATATGTTATAAAACAAGGTTTTAATTTCTACACTCTCTTGAGTGAGAAGTTATCCTTTTTAAAAATCCTTAATATTACTTATCACTTTGAGCAATCATTGTGAGTGGATAGAGCATTGATGTAGCTAGACGATGTAATTGTTTGTTTTTTCTTAAAATATATAAAACTGAAAATTTTAGAAAAGTATATCTATACAGAAATACTTGTATGAAAAAAAAACTCCATCATGAATTTTTTACAATAGGTACTAACCTAACCTTTGATACATTAAATGAAAGGAAAGCGACGAAGTTTCGATTCGGAGTTAAAAGGAGACAACTTTGTCAAGTGTAAGATGGGCAATTGTGGTCAAGTGTAAGATGAGCAATGTGGCTCTTTTATGACAAAATCAGTATGTACGGTTAGTATTTTTCGTTTTTCTTATTTATTTTTTCTCCAATCAAACTGGTATTCAATTTTAAATATCTACATCTATTTATTACAGAAAATTTGGTTCACTTAAACAAGCATATTTTGAAGCACATCCAATATTTTTTTCAAACATACAAATTTATCCTAGAATAAGTCGCACTAATAAGCGAATTCACCATGTAAAAAAAAATCATTCAGTGTAATTTTCTTTTTTTGATGAGCTCGGGGTATTTTAGAACAGAACTATCACTTAAGATGCTTAAATTTATTTAGAAGAGTGCAGTTTTCCACAAATATTTTTCTATACACAAATTTAAAAATCAGATATCTGAAATTTCATTGAAAATAAAATAGTTTAAAAGTTATAAGATAAATTTGATAATAAAAAATGGATTTATTTTTTTGTTAATAATAAATTAATAATTAATATTGATCGATAAAAAATGATAAAATTATTTATTAACATGCATGTCACAGCATACACAGCATACTGATGATTCATGATTCATTCAATATTGTAATTTGTTGTTTTGTCAAAACCAATCCTAATTTCAATATCGTACGGAACAAATGTTGCTTGGTTAATTAAAGAAAAGAAAAGATTAACTAACATGGCTAGCAACCCATCGGAAAAGCATCATAGTTTGATACGAGAATTGAGAACAAATGTGGTACTACGTACATATATATGTGTAAAAAAGTGAAAGTGTTAAACTTTGATAATTAGTAAAGAAACGTCCGGCTGTAAGTGGTTCTTATCTTCGCGAATTTAAATTGATTCAAACTAATTAAAATAATTTAAGTTGGATAATTTTTATATTTGAGTCAGACATAAATACAATCAATCAAGTTGGTTGAGTTTTGAGTTGGATAATATATTTTAATATTTGAACCTATTGACTAATTGATCTATTAATTTGTATTAAATTATTATCATTATTAATATATATGTAATATATAATATATATTTTAAATTTTAAAAAATCAAATACTATCGATTATTGATTATATAGACTTATCAACATGAATTTAATAGACATCAACGCATCTTTAACCTTTAGAATCAAAGTAACAAGATTTTATTGTCACTTTATATGGGCTTCTAATAATATTTAGAATCTATTTACAAAGAATAAATCTCTTAATTTCTCATGGATTTTAGTAGAAAAAAGTATTTGAAACTCATCTTCATTATGCTTATTAAAACTCCATATATCAAATATGATAGGCTTAATTTTCCATCCCTGTTGAATAGATAGATAGATAGGAATCAATGGAAGGGAGTGAGGTGTGACAGCATTACAAAATTTTACTTTTAATAAAAAATCTCACAAAAAACATAATTATGTTTTATTAATTTAATAAAATTTATCTTATAAAAAAATTCGTATTTAGAAAAATATATAAAATTAAATATTTTAACCTATTAACTTAACTCAACTCAAATCGTTTACAAACATATTCAAATTTAGATTTCATTTTTTTTTCCTTACAAAATTAATCCAAACTAACTTTATTCAAATATAATTTAACTATATCATAGATTTAACGAAACTCATCGGTTTACATTCCTAAAGAAACAATGTATACATATATTATCATGGAAGCAAGATATTTACACTTATATATAGTTGTATTTCTATCAGTTTAATGTTTAATCTTTAATGTTTATGTATTGATTTCACTATTATTCAATCATAAATTATTCTTTAAGTTATTTTAAAATAATATTTTAAAATTAATAATTTTATCATATACAACATATAATGATTAAATAACTATGTAAAAAAAATTAATGTGTAACTTTTTTCTCTATATCTATAACTATAAGTACCAAAAATACAACCGTAAATTTTGGCACCGGCAAACAATAACACAGCACACATCACACATCACTTTCAGTCACCGAGCAACACTGTGAAGATCAGACACACTTGATGAGCTTATGACACATATATTTCTCTCTCTTCATTTTAGAATATGAGTGAGCACATAATTACAAAAAGCTCACATGAGCACTTGTGAATTTTTGAAAAATATAAAGAAAATTTAAAACCCTATAATTTTGAAGGTTCAAGAAAAGGGCATCCACAAACCAGAATAATGCAATATATATAGTATATATATGATGGATGCAGGGTACCAACAGTGCAAGTAGCACACGCACACTCCCAAACGAAAAGCACAAAAACAAAACCTCTTTTAAAACTTCACCAAAACAAAGTTGTGGTTCAGATCCAATCTCTCTTCCTTCTTCACAGCACTTCCAAAAAGGGCACTTTACATAATAAACCATTCCATTGAACACAAACTCACACCCCATTATTATATGAGCTAGCACACATTAGTTCTCTCCTTCAAACTTCTTTTATACATCATTGCCTCATCTTTTGTAAATTATAGTTTAATTTCATGCACGTGAGATATACTATATAGCAAGCACTGCCATAGAAGTAAAAGGGTTGGTATTGCTTTTGCATAACATATCATTGGAGTTTCCAATTTAGATTAACATAGAGTGTTGATTTTGGGATTGATGCTTGCGGTGTCACCTTTGAGGGGCAATATCAAAGATGAAAAGAACCAAGGAGAGATGGAGGGTAATTTCTCAATGGCAACAACAACAACCGATGATGTTGACTTTTGTGACCTTTCTGAAGGGAACTTGTTGGAGAGCATCAACTTCGACGAACTCTTCGTTGGCGTCGACATCCACAGAGATGTCTTGCCGGACTTGGAAATGTTCGGCGAGTTCTCCGTGGACGTCAACACCTGCGAGGAATCATCGGAGATGAACTCGTCGGCGGAAAACGGCAAACTTGAGAACGATCAGAATGTCATCGCCACTACGTCAAAGAAAGAAGAGGAAAAAGATAAAACTTCTTGCAATGCTTCTGGTCAAGACTTGGGGTCAAACCGTGGAGAGGAGATTGCGAGCAAGAGAGATGAATCCGTCGTGGTGAATCCAGCACCAAAGGATGGTGGAAAAGGAAGAAAATCTTCTTCGGCTCAATCAAAGAATAATAATAGTAGTAATAATAATCCTCAAGGGAAGAGAAAAGTCAAGGTAGCTAAAAAGTTTATACTTTGAAATTATCTTCTATAGTGTTTGTTTTTTTTTTTTTTTTTCTTTCTCTTTTCTAATTAGTGAATTAGCCAGTTTCGGTGAAGCTAGCAATGGTTCATGTCATGAGACATGAGTCATGTGCCACTGAGCTAACTCTTAAGGTTCTGTCACTGTCTCAATTATGGGTCTTGACAAGGTTTTCCTTACTGTCAAAAGAACACTCACGGGCACCCTAGCCGAGAGAGAGAGAGAGAGAGATTGAAGGAAAAAAGTAGCAGAAGAGTAGTAGTATTAATTAGAAAAAGAAAGAAACTTAGATTTAATTCTATAAAGTACTTTTGAAATTATTTTCCCATCAGAATTAGTATTTTATCTGGATAATATGTATTTACTTGCAAATTTTCATTACATAGACATATAGACTATCAAAATGAAACTTCAATTCAAATTAAAAAAATAATACTAAAAGTACTAAAAGAACTGCTTCTATATTTTGTCAAATAAAAAATGTTGACCCTTAGAATTTTTTAGGGGTTTTGATTTGAAGTATATATAGTCATGGGGCTGTATATTTTTTTTATATAACTCAAAATTCTTATTTGACACCTAACTCGACTATTAATATGTGAGTATTTATGTTTTTTTTTTCTTTTCTGGGTTGAGTGTAGGTGGATTGGACCCCAGAATTGCACAGACGATTCGTGCAAGCTGTGGAACAGCTAGGAGTGGATAAGGCGGTGCCTTCAAGGATTTTGGAGATTATGGGAATTGATTGTCTCACTCGCCATAACATTGCTAGCCACCTTCAAGTACGTTCTCCAACTTGTTATACTGATTAATTTTCAATATCTTTGTAAGAAAAAATTTCAATCTCCAATTATGGTTATTGTTTTTTTTAAGCAATTAAAAGTGCTAAAAATATTATGAAAAGCATTATAGTCAAGCTCCAATTAAGCTTATATTGTTGATTCCAAACTTGTATTCAATTTGATTCAGTCACATCAACAGTGCTTAACTATTATTACATCTTTAAATTTGAACTTTATGTATTATATATGCATGTAGTGGCCAAAAGTGTCGAGGTAATTAAGTTTGCTTGGATTTTATGCGCTTGTCATATGGTTCGACGGGTAAGGGACTTAGATTAATTTGAATATTAGGCATAAATTAAATAATTCAAAAGAAGCATTTTTTGAGGGAAGGGTTCTAAATAGAAAAATATTACACTTCTAAAACATATGTAGGTTTGTGTTTAAATGCAGAAATATAGATCCCATAGGAAACATTTGCTAGCACGTGAAGCTGAAGCAGCAAGCTGGAGTCAAAGGAGGCAATTGTGTGCTGGTGGAGGGAAGAGAGAAGGGAGTCCATGGTTAGCACCAACCATGGGTTTCCCTCCAATGACTCCCCCAATGCACCATTTTAGACCTTTACATGTATGGGGGCACCCTTCTATGGACCAGTCCTTCATGCATATGTGGCCTAAGCATCTTCCAAATTCACCGCCACTCTCATGGCCGCCGCCACCGGCTGCACCACCTCAAGAGCCTTCATTTTGGCACCAACGGGTTAAGTGCATGTCTAAACATTGACCTATCAATCAAATCTTTGATTTTCTTTTAATGCCTTTTGTTTTGAATAATCATGCTATTAAGTACAAAATAAGTATTTATCTGTTTAATTTTGTAAATGATTAATTTTCACTAAAAAAATTGGAAAAACTACCATTAATAGAATTTCTCTCCCAATTATGTTTTTATTTTAGAAATAAAATTTTCTTTCTATTTTTTAACCAAACAAAAAAAAGTATTATTATCAATCTTTTATTTCCTTTGTCTTGTCAACATACCATAAAAATTGAAACCACTTTTGTTAGGTCTCCTTGTCACCCCTTTAACTAGAAAAACAATTTTATTAAAGCTTAAAATTATTTTTTGGTCTCTATAAAATGAGTGAAATTTGATTGGGCTTCTGTAAAAAAAAGTCTATGATTTTTATCCCTAAAGTATAAAACAATTTTTTTTATTTATTTATTGTCATGTGTCACTCATTAAAAGTTAAGTGATCATTAGAAGTGGCAACTCACTAATTAATGTCTATATATAGTACCATGTTGAACAACATGTTATACTTCTAATTTTTTTTCTTCTAAATTTATAAAATAATAATATTATTATCGACCTTAAAATTAATTAATGTTAGAGAAAAAAAATAGTGATTTTAAATTTTTAAAGGATAAAAATAAATATTTTTTACAGGAATCAAAATAAAAATTTGCTAATTTTATAAGATTAAAAACAGTTATTTCAAGTCTTAGAAAAAATAAATAAATACAAGGACCAAAATCAAAACCCTCTTATTTATAGAAACGAAAAATATATATTTAAATTTTTTATTAACATTTGTTTTTAAGTTTGATTTTAAGAGATTAATGAAAAAAAATATTTATTACATCTAAAAAATTAACAATTGATTTGAGTCTTATTAATTCAAATTCAAATTATCTGTTTGTATTTTTTTTCTCATTTCCCATCTCTCTAATTTTAAAAAATAACACTTTATTTAAACGGATGTTTAGTTTTTTTAGAATATTTTATTAAAAAAACTATAGAGACAGAAAAGAAAACACCCACTGATTAACAACTGATTTGAGTTTATAACATTGTAATAAGCTTCTATCTTACAACTTTATAAATAAAAAAGTTAAATTTATTATCAAATGATCACTATAAATTTTTTCTATTTTTATTAATTAAGCAATACATTTGTCTCATGAATACTTCTTTGAAACAGGTTCCTAACGCACTAATCCCAGGAACAGCTTGTTTTCCACAACCTCTGACACCAACGGTAACTACTCATCACAAACCTTACTACTATTTTGGAGCCATGCAAATTGTCTTCTTCACCTTTGAATCTTGGAATCTTTTACAAACATTAACAGTATAAAATCATTGTCATTTATTTACTGGCAACCACAAATACAAACCATATAGTAGCATTAAATTATTGTCATATTTACTTTCAACCACAAACACAAACTATATAGTAGTATAATTTTGGCTCACTCACCATAGTGGAAATGCAAATATCATGCAGAGATTTGGAAGTCCCCCTGTGCCCGGCATCCCACCCCATGCCATGTACAAAGCAGATCACAGCATTGGCCTCCCTGGTCCCCGTCCCCTTTTCGACTTTCATCCGGTAAATTTCTTTTAAAAAAAAATTTATCGTACAAATATAAACATGTTTGCATGCATATAAGAGAATCTAGTTTAGTTAGTTGAATAAAATATGTGATATGCTTTTGGATTCTTATATATAACAAAAATTAAAACATGTTTGCATGTGTACATATATATTTATTGAATTGTATATTAGGTTCTTCTCATAAATTTTCCTTTCAGTAATGACACTTAGTGTACAAGGTTATATTATGAAGACTGGCCACCACCTGATAATTAACATCCTACTCTAATTGTAACCTTTTATGATGAATCTTTATATTGAGTGCGTATCTTAGTACTCCATTACTTTTTTCCAAAATCACACATATCATTGTTCGTCTATGTCTATAAATAGAAAGTTTTGTATCGGTTCCCATTCATGTTTCATTTTTTTTGGTAAATGTTAAATTGAGACGCTTGTATAAAGTGGGGTACGATATGGACATGCATTTATGAAAAAATTTCACGCTTCAATTATCACATTTCTTGATCACGTGGGGCGTATTAGTGTATACATTCTGAGGAGTGTCAAACTATCAAATGATCATGTGTTTTTGTTATACGTGTGAAGAGTAGAATTAAATAATTAATTAGTTTATAAATTATTTTTTTCATTTTTTTCATCATTTTACAGTCAAAGGAGTCCATAGATGCAGCTATTGGAGATGTTTTATCAAAGCCTTGGCTGCCTCTACCTATTGGACTTAAGGCTCCAGCGCTTGATAGTGTAATGAGTGAATTACAAAGACAAGGAATTCCAAACATTCCACCCTCTAGTGCTTGAAACCAACCCTTCATGGAAGAGGTTCTTCCCTTCTATATGGTGTCCATTGAAGGCCACTTAACCCTAATTCGACGACTTCTCATCCATTAGATGTTGCATGCATGCTTTGCGTATATGTTACATCTAAGCTACTATGTGAGTGATTCATATCTTTCTTCTTTTGCTTTACCAGCAAAAGGAAAAGAAGAAAAAAAAACTTTTAAGCCTTTTTTTCTAATTTTCATGTGCTATAATGCATTAGTTAATGGTTTCAAGTCGTGGTCATCGTAGCCATTTTGTATATGTACGGTTGTAAAGGCAGTTATTTTGTAATAGCTGTATGAGCTGAGGAAATCAATAAAGGACTTTAATAAAATATTTGTTTTTCGGGTAAACTTCTAATTATTAAGTACTCACTCTCTTTTTTTAATCTAATTAAGTACTCACTCTAGGCTTTCACATTAATATTCCCATATCTCTTTTACACTATCATTCACATCTTACCCATGTTATTAGTGATAAATAGCTACTGCATTTTTTTCATCAATAAGTACATGAACTATAATATTATTAATTTAAGAGATCAAAATTTAATTCTACTCAAACCAACTACATATTCGCATCCTACATTTGATAATAATATGACGTGTGCAGAATAGAATAGAATAGAGAAATAAAATATGAAGAAAAAGTATCTTTTTGAAATTATTACAATAAAACAATGAAAAGGGTAGTGTAGGGTTGTATAAAAAGAAAAAATTGCAAATATATACAAAAAACAAAATTAAGAGTTTTAGGTTGCATGATAAATGTATGATTTATATACAAATTAAAATTTATTCATTGTGTTATATGGTTATTTTAAATTTAAAGAAAATACTTTTAAAATGTTTAAATAAAGAAACTTAAGGTATATAAAAACAAATTTTAACAACAACAACAAAATCTTATCTTATTAGGTGAGATTAACTTCATGGATCACACGACATTATCCGACATGGATATAAATAAATTTATATCTAAAAATATAAATTAAAGAAAATAATTGTGAAATTATAGAAAAATAAACATATATAATTAAAAATTAAATTTGAAAAAGGAAAAATATTTTTTATTTTATTCATTAAAAGAAATAAACTAAGAGATTATATATTACTTTTAAGAATATCATAGTGTATTCCAACTTTATGAATAGAAGTAGATATGTAGGATTTTCCAAGTTTAATAGTTTAAATGTGGGTGAATAAATAATGATAATAATTAAATAATATAGGCTTAAATATGTTTTTCATACCTAAAAAATAGATTGTTTTCAATTTACTATATAAATTTCCCTTTTGGTCATCTACATACCTGAAAAATTTTATGTTTCAATGTAATATATGTTGTTAGTCTCATCCTATTAAGTGATGACATCATAGACAAAATGACATGTTATCAAGCCTAATCACTTGTCACATCATTTTTTATTATTTAATTATTTAAAAAAAATTCTTCCCCTTCTTCCCCTTTCCCTTCTTCTCCTTCTTCCCATTACCAGCAACGAAGTAAAGGTGGGTGTGAGTGAGTCAGTGAACGACCTCGAGACACACCAAATCAAGTCGACCTCGTTGTCGTCGAGGCTCAAGGTGCGATCATGGAAGCAGCTCGAGTCAACCTCACTGAAGCTCTGGAGAGGGAATCATTGATTGTGGCAGCGACAGCGACCCTCCTAATCGTCCGCTTCTTGGACAAAGCAACCACCATCTATGACGAAGTCCCTTCCATTGTTTACAACAACACCACCTTCACGTGGTCCTAGACATGTCGTCGATGCCTCCAGCTGACCTCGGAGCTCTCCTCCCTTGGCTTCTGCCTCAGCATCGTGGCCCCAGCATCCCTGCCATGTACAAGCTCCACTTCGTCGTCCCCTTCGTCGGCGCAATCCTAAACAACATCAACACCTGTCTCGACGCTCGCACCATCTCGATCATCCTTCGCCATGCAAACTCCACGCTCGTTTTCGTCAACTGCGCCTCATGAGATCTCATCCTCGAAGCCCTATCCCTCTTCCCTAAAAATAAAAGTCAACTCCCAACCCTAATTATCATAATAGACGAAACCATCGAGAACGCCTCACCCAGTGTCGATTTCCTCGACACATACGAAGGGCTTGTAAGCAAGGGAGTCATCGCAAGCTAAATCGCGTTCTCAACACGGTCCACGATGACTTGTACGGTGCGTCCCGTGGCGAAGGACAATGATGGCGCGTCCTAGAAAAAGGGGAGAAAGGAGAAGAATTGGAAGGGGAAGAAGGCGAAGAATGGGAAGAAGGAGAAGAGAATTTTTTAAATAATTTAAATGATAAAACATGATGTGACAAGTGATTATGTTTGATGACATGACACTCCGTCTGTCACATCATCACTTGATAAAATGAGACTAACTGCAGGTACTACATTGAAATATAGAAAAATTTTAGGTACTCATATAACTAAAAGTGAATTTTAGATAGTAAATTGAAAATGATCTATTTTTCAAGTATAAAAAACATATTTAAACCAATAATATATACATAAAATAATATTAAAAATATAATATCTCAACTTTATAATACTAAAAACTTAAAATAAACATAATTTTGTGGTTCTTAACATTTAAAGTGCAATACAAAGTTTAATTTAAATATAATATAATACTTAAGTCAAAGTTTTAACATTACACAACAACATTTATTAATAATGATAGGTTTATATTTATGTATTGTTTGGGATCCACAAAGTTGATATGACCAGTGAAATGGCGGTCAAATACGCATGTCAGCCCTGACACAGAAGCACGGACACACCATCCTTAGCAGTCTGGCTACTGGGCGCCGACGGATGAATAGTAAATGCCTTAATATTTGAATATTAATGATAATGTTACGACTCCTTTATCAAGTTTCAAATACTTAATTATTTATAAGTTACGATTTATCTACTATATATTATCTACAAGTTAGGAATTATCTACAATAGTTATTACACCACTGTAACAACTTCTACAATCAAATATCTGAAGTTCCTATCTCATGTTATAAATACTAAGTTCTATCTCACCCTTTTCAATTACATTCTCAACTCACTCACGTAATTATTTGAACGTTAGAGTCGTTTGTTTTGCAAGTCCCCTTTGTTCTCTCAGGGAAGGGTACTGTAGTCCAACGTGTGAAGATTGTGGAGCTCAACTTGGCTAAGTTGACCCTAATGTCATTCAGCTCCAAATTTCGGTAAGTACAATTTAAAATAAAAAAGAAAATGAAAAAATATTTTAAGGTAACTTTTATTTTTTAAGAAAAAAATGTCAAATGATATTGTATTAAGCATTTCTCATTGACCTCTTGTAAACTGGTTTTTGACTGATTTTTTTTCTTCTGATTTTGTGGTTCTTTGACCAGCTTTCTTCAAGCTTATTATGTAGATTATTTGAACCGGTCATTTGATCCGTCCGAATTTTAAAACAATGAATTTTTTGGTGTTTGTCATGCGATTTATTATCCCCAGTTTAATTATTGATATTAATTAAGGCAGTTAAAGATAGATATATAAATGTCTTATTTGAGCTAATAAATTGAATAAAAGGATATTTACACACATATATCTTACGTTGTGATGAACTTGGGAAAATGTTACTCAAACGATAAGAGCATATCTTGCTGTGTGACAAGATGGAGAGATGAAAATAAGTCAACTCAAATTATTTTGAGAGAATTTTTTAAAATATCTCTTGATTGATAGTTAGGGCTTATTTTTGAAGGCATTGAAATATATTTATTAAGAGATTGATTGAAATATCTTCACAAATGTTTTATTGTATATATACACGAATATGTGATAATTGAACCTCTTGATGATCGATCAATCATATGTGCAAAATTTATATATGTAGGCTTAGTATATTCCTCAAAGTTATATGAGTTTGAACTATTCACATGATATATAGAGTTTTTAATCAAAGACTTGAGTTAGCCTTTTTAAAAGACCAAACATAAAAACGTTTTTTTTTTTTATTGGAAACATGAAAACTTGTTGAAAAAGATGCGAAGAATCTCAAAATATTTATATTACAAATTTAACACAATAATAATAAAATGGTAGTGAGGACTGAGGAGATCTACAAGAATGAACGTGTTAGTAGAATGAAGGATGGTCATGGGAAGTACATCACAAAACAGTATGTGTGTATTTTATGGGTATGCATTGGTACGAGCACTGTGCTGAGCTTTTTGTTTAACTCTGGCACATGGTCTTAAATCCTATTGTTTAATTCCTAGCAATTTTGGGGGGTGATGCACTTTTCAATGATTATGTTACTGTTATGAATTCGGTGCATGAGGGTTCTCCTTTCTGTGTTTGATAATGTTAACTACTGTTTGGTGTACTCGTTATGTTTTTGGGTGGGACTGTGCTACAGTGAGAACTCTGTAATGTGCTTTATGTTTCCACTCCTTGCATTTATTGTGTTAAGGTTGCAATGTTTTTAATCATATTTCTTTGTTTATAAAAAAAATAATTAAGAATTGAAAAGCTAAAAATTTATAAGTTAATTAATTGAATTAAAAATGTTTTAATAATTACCTAATAAAATAAATGCGTAATGACATAAAAATAACAAGATAGACAATTTTTTTAAAAAAATAAAAAAAAATATTCATATATGAGCACTAAAACAAGGAGAGACTTTAACATAAAGAGGATCAAACATATTTTCAGAAAGGCATACGAAATATTTAGGTTTGGCCACTCTAATTAACTTAAAGAGCATCAAACATTTACAACTTAAATTGACCACTCTTTGGTAACAAACATATGCTTAAGAATGTTTTGATGAGTATTTTTTTTTTATATTATTCATAAGAATTGAATTCAAATACTAAAGATCAATTGAGCTAGATCCTCTCAACTTTTGAGGTGTTACTTTAGCTATAATTTATAAGCTTATTTGACTAAAATAAATATACTTACTGATCAAGCTTATTTTGTTAGTATATAATATTTGGTTTTAGATAATACTTCAAGCTAGTGATATTCGGGTTTATATATTTTTTCTCATTTTTATGCATAATAATTTAATAAATTATTTCATTTACTATTACACTTCTTTTATGTAATTTTTCATTAGTCAATTTGGTCAAACTAATTTTCACAAATACTATAATAATTTACCTTAATAATTTTTAACTTCCAACTAAAAATTAACTTTTTAGTTTTCAGCTAAATTTTAAACTTTCAGCTAATATGAGTTATTTTTCTCCAAACTAATATTGATCCAATCTAGCTAATTACAATTTATTGTGATTCATTTAACTCAATTTGAATTAATCTTATATCTAATGTAAGTGATCCTAAAAAATGATGATTAAGACAATCGTATCACTTACACAAACAAAATTAAGAAACTTGTTATTTATAATTAGCATTCTACAATTTGTATATGCCTGTAAAAGAAAAAACTTGAATATAATCTTGATATCTGATTCATGAAAGCTTGACAAGCATGTTTAAAGAATTGAAGAGAGAAGCAAAATAAAGTTAACATTAGACATGAAAAGCAAGATGGAGAGATTAAGAGTATGTTTGGATAAAAAAATTAAAATTTAGAAATACTTTTAAAATAATTTCTATTGAAAAAAATATTTTTAATAAAAAATTTTAAAAATATTTATGACTTATATATAAATACAAATAGATGTAAAACACAAATAAAAAATAATATGAAGACATTTTGAAAAGTGGTGGCGATAGAGGATATGGACATATGGTGTCGTGGGCCATTGACCCTCCTGCTAATCCGTAGTCAATATTCCAAACCTGTACAAAACAGCAATCAAATCATTCATTCACAGCCACTTGTGGACCCCTAGGTGTTGACGTGTGTCATTCCATGGCATCTCGTGTATATGCAGGCATACATCATCTTGTGCATGATCAATTGATAATACGAATATGCAGCACGGTATATTCCTCAATTTGCAAAATCATCAAACAAGTCACGAGGGTGCAGTGGTTAAATTTTTGGTATGACCCGAAAAAGAGTCAATGAAATGGAGCCACATGATAGAGAAGGTGGACCACGGTTGGTTGGAATTGGAAGGAGCGCCAAATTCTGTCGTTTGCATAAATTATTCCACAATTACATTTCTTACGATTTTGAGCTCAATCATTGTCATGAACAAAGAATGATCGGAGATACGTAGATGGAATTGGAAGGAGCCCAAAATCCAGTGTTTTGAAAACTTGGAAAATGAGGTAGGGAGGAGCCATGAGAAGGCGAGACCCAGATTAATAATTTTTTTTACTAACAATCTATTTAGAGTTTTTGAGATATTGAAGTATATATGTCATATCCTAATTTCGTCCGGGTACCCAAAAAAAAAACGGAAAGAAAAAAATAATAACAAAAAAAAGAAAAGAAAGAAAATAAAAAAACAAGAAAAAAAACTAAATAAGAAACAAAGAAAAAAATAAATAATAAAATAAAATAACAGAAAAATAATAACAGTATAAAAAAAGGAAAAGAGTGAATAGAAAAAAAAGGACCACAAGGTCCATTAGGTAAAAAAAAAAAAAAAACCACTGATAAAAGGCCCTAAAAAGGAAACAATGAGGAAAATTAATTATAAAGACTTGGTGTGGATCCCATAGAAGAGAAAGGAACCAATCAAGGGACGACATTTGACCATCTCCATCGGATAAGGGAGAGACCCCTCAAGTAGTCTCTCATTCTCCCCTTCCACAGCCTCCTTCTTCCCCTTTTTCGTTTCTTCTTCTTACCTTTTCTTCTTCCTTTTCGTTTTTTTGTTTTCACTCTTTCTTTTTGTCGGCTGCTGCTTATTTCGTTCAGAGGAAAAGGCTTGTGGTTTGCTGTAGTTAGCTTCGTTGATTTGGGTTGTGCTTGCGTTTTTTCTCCTTTTATTTCTTTCTTCTTTTTTTCGTTTTTCTCCAACCACCAACGCGCCACCACCGCGACCACCGCGGCCACCACCGCTACCACCCACGCAGCGGCCTCACGCTGCCAAGTCCTCTCGCTGGTGGCGACGACGGGCCATGCTTCCACCGCAAAAGCTTCTTCTCCACCTTCGCGTAGCTTTTGCTGCTGTTTGCTGTGCCCAAAAATGAAAACGCGGGTTGGGCCGGGTCGCCCCGATCCGATTTCAACCCTAACCCTAAAAATAATAATGATATTACTTTTTGCACTCCCAAGTTTAATAAGTTCACCCCTTTACCAATTGGGCCTGTTCCATTCAGAAACAAATTTTGTAATGCGTTTTACACCTTTCTTTTCATAACTGCACAACACTCTACAGTTGGGCTTAGTCCACTTTGAAACAAAACAGATATTATTGTTTGCACCCACTTTTCATAACAGCACACCCTTTAAGTTGGACCTAACCCACTTTGAAACAAAACAAATATTACTATTTGTACCCAATTTTCATAAACACACCCTCGCTTGGTAGTGTTTCAATAACATGTGGACATATTTTGTGAATGTCATGCTGGGTCCCCAATTTGCTTGATTTCATAGAGTTTATCGCAAATCCAAAATCCTTTCTGAAAAAACTAAAAATGCTCAAATGAAGGATCACTCAATTCCTCTTTTTCTTGAAATTACACATTACTCGAGATTGCTTCAAGGTCCAATGTCTTACTCGATTCTCTCCGCTTTTTTTCTTAAAATTCAACTTTGTTTCAAGGTCCAACGCCTTAACGACTCTTTCTCAAACAATTGAAACAAATCTTTCAGAAAAATAAAATCAATTCAATCAAGTTGTTTACAAAAAGAACTACGTAAGTCTGATTTCCTCATTGTACTTGGGGATACGTAGGAGTGAGGGCAAACCCTTGTCGACCAAAAAAAAAGAATATATAATTCTCTCTTTTCTAGAAAACAAAAATAAAAATTTGATTTCTTTTTTTGAATAAAAATAAATAAATAAACATAATCTATGTTCTTAAGGGAAGACAAATAATTTAAAAAGTCACTTTATTTTTAGCACGTTTGATTAAAGGTTGTCATATTCGTGATGGACGCATGGGATGCTAACACCTTTCCCGTGCGCAAATGACTCTCGAATCCTTTTTCTCTAAAATCGTAGACTATGTCTTATCTTTTGATTTTTTTCGACATTTTCTTTAAATAAACGTTGGTGGCAACTCCCCTCTAATTTTCCCTTTTTGAGAACCTTCTTTTTCATCGTCATCCTGTCATGACCGGATAGGTTGCGACAATATATTTATATAAGTTTTGATTATTTGAGTCATATTTAAAGTCTATTAATCTAAAGATTGGAAAATTTTTTCTATTTCCTTTTTATAATGGCGTATGAATCCATTGTCATCTATCTACATCTAAAAGAGTCAAGACTTTCAAGCTTATGTATATTGTATGAATTGATCATTGTCATGTACCTACATGCACTCAAGACTATCAAGTTGTTTCCTAAAGTAGTTAATGATTAAATTCAAAATAGTAAAAGAAGGGACCACACCTTATGATTTTTTCTCTTTGAAAAATCAATTTTGCCTAAATATATTATACCAAGCGCAGGACTGCTAGGGCTAGCTATCACGAACAATTCCAAACCAATACCAACCTGTGGTTTCAGACTTTCAGAAGTCAGAACTAAAAATACAGTGTCTACTTAAGTGTTTTTTTTTTTTACTTTATTTTAAATTTGATTAAAAATATTCTAAGAAATAGTATAAGATTATTAATAGAATACTCAATATGAAAAAAATATAATAATTAAACTAAAAATGCAATGAAAATAATTTATCTATAAATAAAAATTACAGGAATTTAAAATTAATTAAAGAAATAAAATTATAACACCACAAAATATATTTTTATCCATTAAATAAAGTTAAAGTTTTTCTAAAAATATAATGTAAATATATCTATTTTTGTCAATTTTTAAATTTATTTCAACAACTAATTTTTACCAAACACTTGATTTATTAAATTAGCTTAATAGTTTTCAGCTACCAATTATCTTTTTAGATATATTTTCAACTATTTTTGTCAAACATGATTATTTTAAAAGTCATAACAATAATTATTTTTTATCGATTGATGTTATAAAATATTTTACGCTAATAGGTCATAATAAATAAATTCTAACACTTAACATAATTGGTAAATAATTAGATTTTAAAAATATGTTGATTAGGGTTTTAATTTTGGTTCTTTATATAAAAAGGCTTTGTTAAGTGAAATAAAACCCACTTAAATAATGTCTAAATCTTAAAATGAATTACTAAAATGTTGTTGGAACAAATGAAATTGAACTTGAATTTCTTAAATAACATTATGAATTTAAATTTTGTGAATCAAAATATATTTAGAAAAAAATCCTACTAAAAATAATTAATCATGTTTCATAATAATAAAGGTAATGAATATTCTACTTATGAGATTAGAATAATGTAAGTTCAATGAATCTTCATTAGTGGCACCACATCTCACTTGCCAATCAGCATAATATTTCTTCATTAGTTCATTTCATGGGCGTTCGTTGAATCTGAACAACCTAATCAGCACAAGCGCACAACTATGGATAAAGAATGTAGTAATGGCGTGGACTCTACACTAAATGGAATTACCATTGTCACCTGTATTTTTCTATTCCCACCAATGTGCTTTAAAACAATTTCATTCTCAAATACCTTTTTATTGTATATTTACTTATACAAAAAAGATACACAAAGGCAAATATATTTCTACTGTATATCTTTATACTCTAGTCTTCTTATTATCTTACACAACAATATGAAAATATATTTATATTTTGTTATTCTTTTTTATGAAAAAGTTGTAAATAATTTATATATATATATATATTATTTTTAGTTTTAATTATGATATAAGTTATCTTTTTAATAATAATTGAATTAATTATGATACAAATTATCTCAATGATGGCATCTTTTACATTTTTAATAGTATTTTTTTACTGAGACATTTTTAATAGTAATATAAATTACCTTTTTAATTAAAATTTGAATTAATGACAACATAAATTTACCATTTTTAATTGTAATTAAATTAATTATGATAAGAATTAGTATCATAATTAATTTGATTACTACTAATGAAGGTATTTTGTGGAATTATTGTTTGATTATTTTTATAAATGATAACTTCTATCAAAATAATTCAATTTCAATTAAAAAAGACAATGTATATTGTTTCAGTCAAGGTTTCCTCATAAGTAAATACTAATAGCATGCAAATTTTTTTTTTGTCTCACTCTTTCCTTCTCTTTTCTCTCATGCCAAATAATTATCTCATTTTCTCTTGTTCTCACTTTCTTTCCACTATCTTATTTCATAAACCAAACAAAGAATTAGTGTAGTATAAGTTTAGAAATTGTTTTGAATATTTTTTATTTTTTAAAATTAAACAAAAGAAACTAATTACTACAAATATAAATATAAATTAATACAAATTTAGGCGTAAGAGGAAGACGAAAATGGTAATAACAACGACATTAGGGGTGATAAGAGGAAAAAAATATCCTTGTTGTTATTTACTAATCCCGTTCTCTTTTAATAATAAGAAATATACTATATCAACAACATGGGCTAGACATCAAATAAGAAAACCATATCCTAATAAATACACCAAACAATTAATTACAATAAAACAAAATAATTATCTTATTTTGTTTTATGCTGGAAGTCTAAAAACATACATCAGCCGATAGAAACTATTTTAATTTAATAGAGTTCTAAGAGTATAGCTAGTTAAATTTTAGTAAGAAAAATATATTTTATGGTCTTTAACTTAATTAATGATTTTACTTAACTCTAGTTCTAATAAATAAAGTAACTTAAAAAAAGAAGCATAACGACTCGGAAAGTTTTTAAATTTGGGTCCGGTGTTGGAATGGACTTCATACACCATTTTAAATCTCAATATGCCCTTACTTAATAGTGCAAATCTAAAAATACCTTTAATGTTTTAATATTTAAAAAACCCAATAACTTTGGTCTGCAGCGCTCCCGCTCCTCCACCACTCCCGCTCCTGCATGTTTGTGCTCTCATCCTACGCCGTGATTTGGTTGATACGACCTTCATCAGAATCGGTCTTCTCCGTCGTGACATCATCTTCTCCATTTGGTGGTTGCTGCATTTCGAGGTGAGTGATTTCTCATTCTGGTCTGAAACGGCGTAGCGGGTAGCATACAGATTTTCGAATCCGCAAGACTCATACGGATCAGTCAATCCGTATGAGTCTTATGGATTGTGTGACTCATACGGATTGACTGCTCCATATGAGACTTAAAATAACTTTTTGTGACTCATCAAAACCCCCCATACTTAGCCTTTTGCACTCCTGGGCAAAATCAAAAAGATAGAGCAAAGAAAAATTCTAAAAACTTTAAAGAAAGTGACAAACCACAAAACAAACAGTTATGCACAATCCTCAATGAAACTGAGAAAGAGAAAGGAATTGACAATTTCCAACACACAAAGAGTTAGAGAAACTACACACTTATGAAATTCATCCAAGCATTCAAAACTTGTCAAAACAATCAATCCGCTTAAGAGGTGAATTAAAACCAACAGAACCTCACCAGATGCACTGTATCACACACTGTATCTCTCAAGTGTTTAGGCAACTGTATACTCTCAAAACACTCATGAAAACAAGCAACAGATAGACTTGGCAAGCCTCTATAATCAACACCCAATAAACATGCAAATAAGGATCAAAAGGTCTTTTCAGGGTTGTAATGTGGCCAAGGACATGGGTAGGATAAAATATGGGATAAGTAGCTGCAAACCAGAGGGACTAGAGGAGTAATGGGGAATAAGTAAGAAGTAAGCACAAAAACAAACCCAAAAATCTCTAATCAGCCTCTAACACCATTCCTTTTCCTTTGCTTCAAACAAAACAACTATTCTTCAATTTATTATTATTTTTTTCTTTTTTTTCTTTTCTTTCATTTCTATATTTTTTTCTTTTTTTCTTTTTTTTTTCTTCTTTTTTTGATTGATATATGCATAGAAACATGAAGAATAAGATGAACATCAGAGTAAACCAACAGGCCAGAGATATCATCCAAAACAATATATACATGCACCCCCCTTACTTATTCCCAAAACAATTCCAAAGCTCCAAAATTCCCTAAGGTTAAGGTAATCATTGTTTTTCACTTAA
>PYAF01002136.1:1128670-1156564 GCA_007407185.1 Glycine tomentella | reverse complement strand
ATTAATTATTAATCTGCCCTGAAAAATCAAATTAGAAATAATTAACTTAAAATAATCCAAATTAATTAAAATTCGAATTATTGGTCTAATTAAATCCTAAATGAGAAACAATGCAAAATATAAACAATTAAGCACAAGTTAGGGATTAAAATGAGTACAGAAAGATGAGTAAATAGTGATAAATAGTGACTCATCACTTACCAAAAACTTGTATTCTCTTCAAGGAGAAGATCAAAAGGTTGTACAAAGTTTGTGAATGTCGGCATGGATATTGCCAGTGCCTCCTATGACATCCATAAACTTCTTCCTATCAGGAGCAAGCTTCATGACTACTTGTAGTTCAAATATATAGTACACCCCAAACCCATAATCAATTCCATATATGTTGTCACTTCATAAATAGAAAAACTATGGAAAAAGACAAATAAAGCAGCAAAAAAACACAAAATAAGGGAACATAAGTTGTGTTTCTATCAAAAACTTTCAAGATCATATCAACAAAGCATCAAAAAGAACATTACTGTGAAGGTTGAACTAGCAAGGCAGCCATGCCACTTCTTCAGAGTCTTGTTATATGAATATGTACATGCTTGTGACATTGGCCAATGTTCATGCTCAACAATTTTGATTTTAAGCATTTCAAAACAATAACTCCATGTGTTGTGTTTTGGTGCATTGTCAAACTCATTTGTTAATTCCATTAGTTGCTCTAACTTCACTTGTGCTGTGAATGTAGATTATGGCTAGGACGAGAGGAGGTACGCATCGGGCTGTTGGACGAAGTCCTGACTGAGCATTGGGTACACATGGGGATATGGGGTTGCTTTCTGCATTCGTCGAGAGATGGCACCCCGAGACATGTAGCTTTCATTTGCTAGTGGGGGAAATGACACTGACCTTGGACGATGTGTCATCACTGCTGCATATCCTTGTTATGGGTGCATTCGATGCTTACGATCAGATTGACATTCGATGCTTACGTAGCTGAAGCTGAGACATCACTACCATGGGGCATACGTTAGACTATCATGGCTTTGGGAGCTTTATTATGTGAAGTGTCAGACGAGGCAGTGGATATTAGCCGCTAGGACCTACTTACTTCACCTTGTTGGCTGCACATTGTTTGCCAACAAGAGTGCCACACATATAGGTGTGATATTCTTAGAGGTTTTCCGAGACTTCGATTGGTCTGCGGGATTTGCGTGGGGTGCAGCTGCTCTTGTCCACATCTACGATAGTTTGAGCTACGCATGTAAACACCACGGGAAACATCTTGCAGGCTACATTACTTTATTACAGGTAATGATATAGTTTCATTAGAACATCAGATGAGGAACTGCACTGTTTCGAAGTAGAGCAACTGTTTTGCATAGAATGTAACTCATCGACATACTCAAAGTAAGACGAGTCCCTTCTTGTAGAACATTGGTGCTTCGAGATGTTTTTCTTCTGAGCACCTTTAGTTTTGACCTTATCAGGTGGATGACACATGGAATTCAAATCAGGGTACGCAGTTTCTTTAAGCTTAGACTTTAGTGTCATTTTTCCACACAAATCAAGCTTTTCAAAATGATTAGATATGGCTTCCATCTCATCTGTTATGCTGACTTGGTATTCATTTGCACCATTGTCCGAAAAGTTTAATCTCCGCCAAAACATATGAACGATGTTAATTGGAATGCTCCCAATAACATACTTAGATAACTCACATACACAAGGCAAACCATATGGTGTTCTCAGCACACATCCACAACGAGATGGTTTTTTTCAGCATAATTCACCCGCTCATACTCAACAACAATTTGATTTAACGCATACCTGAACACCATGCTAATAAGTCTCTTGTATAATGTTACTTTAAAAACATGTCCAACCACATGTGTACTTATTTCCAAAGATGTCTTGATTTCAGTATGTTACAAGGTGATCATATTGTTCATCGCATCCCAAACTGTGCACAAATCACCAAGACTATTCTGTAGTAGCCGCTTTAAGGTCCAATAGGCAGACTCAACCCTGCAATTTACAATATTATCAATAAATTTCAAAGACTTTAAACGTATGCAAATGATAATTTAACCAATGTCATAAGCGAAAGTTACCTGTTTGTTGTTGTATTTCCAAAATACATGACTTTGTTTGTCCAAGCTGTCACAAATTTTTCTTTATGGGGATTCAACCAAGTGTCCTTCACGTAATCAATGAACGTTGGCCACGGAGCACATGCAACCTCACTTCATAACATAATCATCAAATTCATTCTCCTTAGCACAGTCGGCAACACCTCCCCATGCTTCCATCACATAATCCCATGCATTCTGCTGCTGAATATAAGTTTTGCATTTTACCTTCACATTCTTGTCAATGTGAAACCTACACAATAAATTGGTTGCCTTTGGAAAAAAGGTTTCGACTGCACTCATCAATGCTAAATCTCTATCCGTAACAATGACCTTAGGGAAAAATTCAGTTTTAAGAAAAATCCCTCTAAACCGTTCAAGGGTCCACACAACATTGTTCGTACATTCTGCCTCTAAATAGGCAAATGCAGTAGAGAATGTCATCCCAGTAGGTGTGACACCAACAATGTCAAGCAAAGGTAGTCTATACTTGTTTGTTTTGTATATGCTGTCTATCAAGAACACCATATGATATGCAATGCTCAATTGTATTGCATCCGGATGTGCTCAAAACAAGTCACATACAACATTTTCATCCTTCAATCTATGCCAATAAGTATACATGTCACGTTCAAGAAGTTTCATCAGCTGTTGCATTTCAGTATTATTACCTCTTGTATGCGTGCGGTATGCATATCTTGCATTGTATACTTGCTTCAAAGTTGTATAATTATTCTCATTGTGCTCCTTCAAAGTTAGAAGAATATGTTTTAGTTTCACCATCGACCTTGTCATATCAGCAACAATTATCTTCTCCTCCTGACTTAGTCGATCAACATATGAGTGTTTACAAAATGACTTAGCCTAAGCATGGTTATGAATGCCACATATAAGCTTCACCATCCACCCTTGACCTCCCGGGACTGGTTTGCCTTACAACTTAAACGGACATCATATTTTCTAGTACTAGTCGTTGAAGGTGTGAAACCTTTTCTCCATGGTCTATATTTTCCATTCCTTTCACAACCAATTAACACAAATGATGTCCTTCCTATTTTTCCCGTCGATGTGTCACTCCTCATTATCACAGCTACGAAACCATTCTCATTTGCAATATTCCAAGCCCATTTGAATACCACATCACGTGACTCAAACACCTACACAAATTAATAATTCATCTTTAATCTTCTTATTTTAATCATTTCACAGAATGTACTACATTAAAAATCACATAAATACCTCAGTCGTGTTGAACGCTGCAGAACAATCAATTACACAATTATTGTCTTCACACGCATCACGGTCCGCTCTGATGTCTTCATCCATATAATTTTCTTCAGACATAATACTTTCATAAATCCAGTCATTGTTGTCCATCCTAACAACTACATATTTTATTTAATCATTACTAAAAACACACACATGGATGATAATAACATTTTCTAATAAACACCACAATTTCCATAGCCAATCCATAAATTAACATATTTTAAATAAATCACTAAAGTCTAAAAGATCACCATTTACATAAACAATCCACAACTTTCTTATTGTATTTACTTACTCAAATAATTTCTAAAATTAAACTCAAATGTAATTGAATACATATTTTTTTTTCAAAATTTCTAAACAAAATTTTGTGATTTAACAGATGATCAAATTCTCAACATCACAATTTAACAAATGATCAAATAATTTATAAAATTAAGCTACATTTTACTTAAATTCAATTTTAACCATTTTTTAATTTTTTTTAACAAATTGCTGATTGTATAATCCGTATGAGCCATACGGATTAGGTGATCCGTATGGTTCTTACGGCTTGTATAATCCATATGAGCCATACGGATTACCTAATCTGTATGGAGTTTACGGATTACTGATTCCGTACGCAACACAGAATACTACAACTCACCTTTGCAACCACCGACAAAGACTCTAACGGTCACCACCACGCCAAAACTCTGACGAAATGAACTAAATGCCACCAACTAGCACCAACGCACAACTTTCCAAAAATCGCAGCCGCACCAAAACGAACGTGGTGAATTGAATAACGGAAAAAAAAGAGCAAAGTTGTACAACCAAACAAATATAAAAGGAAAGTTGATGAGGAGTATTTTGGGGTTTTAAAAATATTAAATTATGTATAAGAAAAGTTAATGGTATATGAAGTTTTTCCCTCAAGTGTTTAGCGAGGAGCCCAAAAGTGTTTATTAATAGGCCTATGCAGAAAAAATGGGTGAAGGCCCATTAAAGTGAGAAAATCCTCAACAACAAGAAATCTTTCTGCCCACAAAGTCTATTCTTCTTCCCTTTCTCTTTTACTCGCTGAGATTTTCTTTTCACTTCCGTCCTAGTTCAATCCCCTTTCGTTCCTCACTTTTAGGGTTTTCAATTTCTCGTATGGCGCCCGATCCTAATCGCGCTGGCACCAGCGCCAGCGCCAACGCCGCCAAAGACGAAGCCGTTACCAAGAAGAAGGTCGAAAATGAAGATCTGGTGAGTCCAAAACCCTTGCTTCAAATTTTCACTCGTTCCGGAACTCAAATTTCTAGTAACCTTTCTGAGGCTCGAAAAATCGATTGTGTCTGTGGAAATTTGTGCAGTCCGATGAGGATTTGGCTTTGAAGCAACAGCTGGAGTTGTACGTGGAGAGGGTTCAGGATCCTGACCAGGGATTGCAGAAGGTTGCACTCGAGAGCATGAGGTAAACCTAGTTTTATGCTCGAACTGAACAAATTTTGATTTGAATGGGAATTTTTAGCTTTTATTCTGGTTTTGAATGTGTGTTTGAAATTGGAATGTGTGGTTCCGTGTTGTAGGCAAGAAATTCGAACTTCCACGAGCTCTATGACTTCGGTTCCTAAGCCATTGAAGTTCCTTCGCCCGCATTATGGCACCCTTAAGACCTATTATGAAACTATGGTGGAGTCTGATTTGAAGGTATAGTTATTCGTGTGTTGTGTGGATATGGTGCTTCCTTTGTTCAAATTAGTAGTATAGTGTTGTGTTGGCTAACTTGTTTGTCTTTCCTCAATGCAGAAGTACCTGGCGGATATATTGTCGGTTTTGGCACTCACAATGTCCGCTGAAGGAGAACGAGTAAGTTTGCTGGGTTAAAAATTGAAAATCTTTTTGGTGATTGTTTTGATATGGTTGTGTTCTGGCTTTTAGATGGGCTCCTTCATTAGACGGCTTTTAAGACCTTTACAAATTGACTACTTCCTATGACTCTGGCAGGAAAGCCTGAAGTATAGATTATTGGGTTCAGAGGGTGACATTGGTTCCTGGGGCCATGAGTATGTTAGGTGAGAGTAATCTGTTTTTGGGGCACCTTTTGTTGTTTTTTAATTGTTATAGAAGGTAATTACTGGGAAAATAGAATTTTGGTGAAGTCTGATTGATGAGTTATTCATCAATCTTAATCTTATTAGTTATGTTTTCAATTATTTGTCAGGAATCTAGCTGGAGAAATTGCTCAGGAATACACAAAACGACAGGTTGGTCATTGGCTAATTTAAATGTTAATATTGATCACTTCAAAGTGCTTAATTTTGTGTTCTATTTGCCCAACGAATAAGCATGAATCGCCTTCTCTAGTTCATTTAATAATATACTATGTATGTCTTCAACCAATTTTCTATTTTTGTAATTGGAGAAGTAGGGTTGAAGTATAACTTAAATATTAACTCTATTTGCAAAGTTTAGCTTCTCTTTTCTCCCCATTGTTATAAATTAAGAATTAAAAATAATGTGTAAATTGTAAAATAAGATTAGTGTGTTCTTTTTAGTATAATATTGATGCTCTGATGTCGAATAACCTTTGTAATATGGATTTGTGTTTAGTGGTGTTGACTGTTAACTTTTTATATTTATCTGCTTGTTTCCAGTTCCTGTTAAATTTGAAAATTGCGTCTTTTTTTGGTACTTTTACAGAGTGAAGAGGCCCCCATAGATGATCTCATGGAACTTGTGCAACAAATCGTTGCTTTTCACATGAAGGTACAATATTCATTTTACTAAAAAAAACTGTACACTATGGAATAGAGATGGAACAAGATTTGTTAGAGGAAGACTATTGTTTATTTTAATTAATTTCAATTGTGCTGCAGCATAATGCAGAACCTGAAGCTGTTGATCTTTTGATGGAGGTAATATGCCTGATCTTTTAGGTTTGTGCTTACCTTTTCTACTTCAGTCGATGAACTAAACTCTTTGTCATACATTTTTGTTAGGTTGAAGATCTGGATATGTTGAGTGGACATGTTGACAAAACAAATTTTAAAAGGACTTGCCTATATCTCACCAGTTCTGCAAGGTAAGTGCAATCAGGGTTTGGTTTATGTAGAGAGAATTGAATTCATAAGTGTCAAAGAAAGAAAAATAATAATTTATCATTACATATGAACTTGTGTATCTTTTGTGGTTTAATGAATAATATTTTGTTTGCTTTGCAATCTCGTACTCTTTTATTTGATTTTCTATTGTATCTCTCTCTCTATATATATTTTTAATAAGTGATCTCTGGTTGGATCTCTTTTAAGTGAAAAACTGTTCCAATGCTTTAGGAATGAAAACTACCGTTAGCTTAAATTTTAGTTGGATCTCTTGCTACAGTTGTGGGTGAGGATACTGAAGATTGGTAGTTCTTTATTTCAGTAAAAAAATAGTTTTGTGTAGTCATGGGCCTGGCTCTGAAGCTTCTAAGTTTGGTTTTGAAAACTTATTTGAGAGTGATATTTTATAAAGGTTTACAGATGTAGTTTGAGTTGCAATTGGAGTGAATATTCTAAAGATATCTTTAGGAGGAAGCTATTTTGACTTGTAAGCATTTTGCATGATAAATCAGATGTCGCTGTCTTGGTTTTTTCTTCTATATGTTGTTTGGGGTAAATTGATTCACTTACTCTGACAAACATGTCATATTTTATATTTATATATATTTTTATGTAATTTTGTAGATACCTCCCAGGACCAGATGATGTGCTAGTTTTGGACATTGCATATTCAATCTATAAACAATTTGAAGAATATCCTAATGCACTCCAAATTGCATTGTTCATGGATAATATGCAGGTGTGACACTGAAATTCTTTGCAGTGTCTCTTTTAACACTGTAGTTTCTGTTCAATTCTCCTTTAAGGAGTGTGTGTCTCTCTCTCTCTCTCTCTCTATATATATATATATATTATTTGTGAAATGATTTCTATCTTTTGTATCTTAAATTCTTGTGGCTTGAAACTAACTAGTTACGGTGCCATTGACAGCATGTGAGGGAGGTTTTCACCTCTTGTGATGATGTGCTGCGAAAGAAGCAATTCTGTTACATGCTTGCACGTCATGTAAGTCCTGGATTCTGTGTTAGTACTTTGTGAAGTTATGTTGGCTCAGGTTTCTTTGTATGCGAGGTAGCTGTGACACAAGTTTTTTAACCGTGAAGTTATGCACCCAACTCTTTTTAGTTGTTGATGTTGACAAATGGCAAAGCTAGAGGGAGATAGATACTGAGAAGACTCTACTATAAGATTTACTTTTAGACTCTCTTTCAATGGTCTTTTGACAGATATTTATTGTGTTGATTGTTTACATGCAGGGAATTACTTTTGAGCTTGATGAGGAGATGGTTGCAGATGATGAGGACAGAGAATTGTTGCAGGAAATCATAAACAATTCTAAGTTAAGTGAAGGGTATCTCACCCTTGCTCGTGATATTGAAGTCATGGAGCCCAAGTCCCCTGAGGATATATACAAGGTGTGATTTTGATTATAATTTTACTTTGTTATAATATGAACTCTGTACCAGATATAACTTCCTGTTCATGTATAGTATTTAAATCTAATGCCCTGAAATTTAATTTTCAAATTGATAAAATAATGTACAAGTGAATCATTATTTTTTTTTTTTTTTTGTATACATTAGTTTTTGTAGCTTGTACTACAGTTGCTTTCTAAGAATTTTTGTTGATAGTTATATGTGTATTGTGTACCAGTTGGTTCTGATTTGCTATATACTCTTGTGGAATTTGAAATAATGCCTTGCTACAGAATTGCCGTTATCACATTTATTTTTAGTGTTTTGGTACATAGGTTACTTATCATTTTCTAATTATATTTCACATGAGATTTTGTTGCTAATTTATAAATGTAACAATTGGGTTTTGATGAGCTGGTTTCTGTCAAATTTGGAGCATCACTATAAAAGAGCCTAGGTTAGTAACTGAAATAATTTATATTTTCATCATCAATGGTGAGACATGAAATATTTGAATTATTTGTTTGAGGTGCATTCCTTGCTAAAGCAGCAGCTTTATGTTCTGGTAGATGCTTCTTGTATTGAATTGCTTTATGTTGACATTAGCAATTAAACAACTCAGAGATTGTGCTTGTATTCCATGTATCAGAAAAAAAGTTTATAGATGTGCTACTTTTTGTCTCAAGTGTGCCACTTTGTTGATTAGCTGTCAACCTTATGTTTCACTCTACTTGTTTCTCCTAGGCGCACTTGCTTGATGGCCGGGCTAGTGCTGGTGCAAGTGTTGATTCAGCTAGACAGAACCTTGCTGCAACTTTTGTTAATGCATTTGTAAATGCTGGCTTTGGTCAGGTACAATGTTATTTCAAGATTCTATATGTTGTATTTGTTGTGATTTTGGATTAATGATCTCTTCTATTCCTCAATCTTCTACCCATTATCATTGCACAGGATAAATTAATGACTGTTCCATCAGATTCTTCAAGCAGTGCTTCTTCTGGAAATTGGCTTTTCAAAAATAAGGAACATGGGAAGACTAGTGCTGCAGCCAGTCTGGTATGAATTTTCTTACCAAAACAATTTTTCTTATCCATGGGTGGACCATATAAAATTCATTTTTAACATAGTGTATCATGACAGGGTATGATTTTACTTTGGGATGTTGACTCGGGACTTGCTCAAATTGACAAGTACTTCCATAGTAATGATAATCATGTCATTGCTGGTGCATTACTGGGAGTTGGAATTGTGAATTGCAGTATCAAGAATGACTGTGATCCTGTGAGGTTTTTTTATTCTTACCTTTGCTAGATACGAGAGTATGACATATCTTCTTAGTTTCTAAAGTAGATATCATTTTACTCCTTTTCAGGCAATGGCACTTCTAGGTGACTATATAGATAAAGAAGACACTTCAATCAGGATTGGTGCAATTATGGGTTTGGGAATTGCATATGCTGGTTCCCAGAACGAGCAGGTGTTCTGTTTTTCTCTAAATTTTTTTAAATATTGTTAGTAATATTATTTGTTGAGATACATATTACTTACTATTTGCAATGCATTTTTTTAATATATTCTTGCTTCTTTCAGTTACGTGAGAAATTGACAGGTGTACTGAACGATTCTAAAGCTTCACTTGAGGTGCTTGCATTTGCTGCTATTTCTTTGGGCTTGATCTATGTGGGTTCTTGCAATGAAGAAATTGCTCAAGCAATCATATATACACTAATGGACCGGAGTGAGTCAGAGTTGGGAGAGCCCCTTACCCGACTTTTACCTCTCGGTCTGGGTCTTCTATATCTTGGAAAGCAGGTAAATAGATGTCTGGCTATCTATTGTCTCTGCTTTTTGAATCATAGATTATTTTCTTTTCAACTCGTCAATCTTCTTTAATTTCCGAATAACAATTGATGGTGAGTAGGGTTCTGCTATTGTTAAGGTGTAATATTCACTCTTCACATTGTGCTTTGTTACTGCAGGACAGTGTTGAGGCAACTGCCGAAGTTTCAAAGACTTTCAATGAAAAAATTAGAAAGTACTGTGACATGACACTACTATCATGTGCCTATGCTGGAACTGGAAATGTTCTCAAGGTACAATCTTGTATTGAACTAGTTATGAATTTTTTTAAAAAAATGAAACTTCTGCTGCATCTATCTATGTTTATAATTGCTGATTGTTGGATGCATCTTTTTATTTTAATATTTTGCTGATGCTTCTTTCTTGCAGGTTCAAAATCTGTTGGGTCATTGTTCACAACATCTTGATAAAGGTGAAACTCACCAAGGTCCTGCTGTGCTTGGAATTGCTATGGTAGCTATGGCTGAAGAATTGGGACTTGAGATGGCGATTCGATCATTAGAACATCTTCTACAATATGGAGAGCAGAATATTCGCCGAGCAGTTCCTTTGGCACTTGGTCTACTCTGTATATCAAATCCAAAGGTAAACTGGACTTGCTTCCCTGCATTTTTATCACTTTGGCAGTGTTATTATTGAACAGTGTGAAACACATTACCTTGCCCTTAAAAGATGACCAATAGTTGTAGGGCTGCAAGATGCCACTAACTTTTGCTAACTTTTCACTGAATAATTACAGGTCAATGTTATGGATACGTTAAGCAGACTTAGCCATGATACTGATTTGGAAGTAGCTATGGTAAGATGTTAGTCTCTTTTCTTTGAACATTTGGGTCTATGTCTTATTTGTAGCTAAAACAATTTATATACTTCAGGCGGCAGTTATCTCCTTGGGTCTAATAGGTGCTGGAACGAACAATGCTCGAATTGCTGGCATGCTTCGCAATCTTTCAAGTTATTACTACAAGGATACCAGCCTTCTATTCTGCGTAAGCTTTCTCTAAGCTTTCCTCCTTATTTTCTAATTTCCACTGTTTTTATGGTCACCATTTTTTTTTACCATATCTGTAGGTGCGGATTGCCCAAGGTCTTGTACATTTGGGAAAGGGCTTATTAACCCTTAATCCATATCATTCCGATCGCTTCTTACTATCACCGTAAGCAAACCTCTATCAGCCTTTCTGACTGAGTTGGTGACTTAAAATGATGTTTACATTCTGTATCATTTCCACTGTAATATTATTTTCTAATCCACATTCTGTATCATTTTTACAGGACAGCACTTGCTGGATTAATTACCATGTTGCATGCTTGCCTAGACATGAAAGCTATTGTGTTGGGAAAATATCACTATGTTCTCTACTTCCTCGTTTTGGCAATGCAGGTTTGATTGAGTTTCGTTTCCTCTTTCCAGTCATAGACTCTTCCGCTTCCCCAATTTTAAGCCATTCTCAGTTATATTTTGTAATTTGTTGCTACAGCCAAGGATGTTGTTGACTGTGGATGAGAACTTGAAGCCTCTATCAGTGCCTGTTCGTGTTGGACAAGCCGTAGATGTTGTTGGACAAGCAGGTCGTCCGAAAACCATAACCGGCTTTCAGACCCACTCCACCCCTGTTCTCCTGGCTGCTGGGGACAGGGCCGAGCTGGCAACGGAAAAGTAATTCACCTATGCCTTAAAATTTTGAAACTGGCTTATATAGTATTTCTAATACTAACAATGGTTTTTTCTTCAGATACATTCCCCTATCACCAATTCTTGAAGGTTTCGTAATTTTGAAGGAGAATCCAGATTACAGGGAAGAGTGAGAACCACGTTAGGGATGCTTTTTTCTTTTGTTCCAAGTGTCTGAACAGTAGTTAGTTAAAATGTATTTGAAATTGTGTCAAAATGTAGAAGAAATTCTTTAAAATCATTTCTTCGTTTGGATAGAAAGATGATCAGAGAATCCTTTAGCTCGACAGTTTTGAATTTCTATTGATTGTGAGCATATTCTTGCACGAGTACTCTGGTCATGCATAACCATGATATATCGATTGATTCGAAAGATAAAGTCTTGCGGTGTTGAAATGTTTTTATTTTTTAATCTTAATATTATTAATTACCCTTGTGTAAATTACATTTAGAGTGTGTTTGGATACAGAATTTTGAGAAAAGTAATTTATCAGGAAATTTAAAATTTATTGTTTTGATATTTTTATGAGTAATTTAAATTTTTTGGAATTTTAAAACATAATTTTAAACTAAAAATGTGAAATTTGAATTTCTTTTTAAAAGGTGAGAAGTTGAAATTCTCTTTTTTTTTTTAAGTTGTAATTGCATTATTTTTTGTTCCGTCTTAATTATCGACGAGTACTCCGACTTTCATTACTTCCATGGCATTCATCTCACGTGTTTTTTTTTTTTTTTAGTGTACGAGGTTTAAAATTTTGAAAATGAAAATTTAATTTCTTTATCCAATCACAATTTTGTAAATAAAGAAATTTAATTATTTTTATCAAAAGATAAAATTTGAAAAATAAAAAAAAATTAATTGATATATTTTAATTTTTTTGAATTTTAAATTTTTTGAAATTTTAAAATAGTCCGTCGAAAGATAGTACGTGTCAATTAACAAAGTTGTATCAGTGAACGTCTTGTACTAATTATTTGGCAGGTATAATCCAATGGTAATGTGATTGACACTTTATGCTTTGCTTAGTTTAAAGGAGTGGGAAGGAGGAAATTTTAGCGGTGTGGAGAGGATAAATTTTCACTTTGAGCGAAAGTTTGAACTCAATTACTCCCGGATCAGTAGGCATCATTAGGTGCTGTAGTAACGATAGTTTTTTTTTTTTTTTTTGACAGAATAGTAACGATATGGTTAAAAGTTATATACTGTAAAATACCTAAAAGACTATTAAGAAAAATACACATGTATAGCCCAAAAGATGCCAACTGAATAATGACCCTAAAAGCGTCATTAGCTGGCTTTGGAAATTAAAATAAAAACTAACGAACACAAATGATATATGACCTTTCCTATGCTAGCACGTAATTAATCTCCCATATTTTAATTCATTGATCCACTCAAATTTTCAAATTTTCATAGAATGTCACAAAAAGAAACTAGCAAATCATGGGAAAGAAAGTAATTGGAATAGTTTCACACTTATTTTGACTAAACCTCGAATGACAATGAAATGTTACACACTCCAGTGCTCACATCAATTTTTTTTTTTTTTGTCTAGAACTCATCCTCCATTGGATGCAATCAATAAATCCATGTCAGTTTATTCCCGTACTTGATTTAATAATTAATAATACAAGGTTTAAGGTTAAGAAAAAATATTTTTCGGTGAATATTTATAATTTATAAATAATAAATTCATTTTGGGTTGTTGCTTCCTGCACTTCCCAAGTTATTTCATGCACTCTTTTTGAAATATTTTTTTAACCTTTCGGATGGGTCATTTTGAAAGCTAAATAGAGAGTGCATTTCAGAACGTAAAATTACATTCCGGATTGGCTATTCCTAAAGGCAGAAAGGAAGTGCAGCAAACAAGAAATTTGGGCCACGCACAAGTTGGGCCGTGACAAAGTCCAACGACGGTGTAACAGCCACGGTTTCAATTCTCAACCACACAAGAGTCAGGGTTTTAGACTTTGCAAAACCCTACGCCGATCCCAAACGATTCCGATCGCGAAAATGGCATCCGCCGTCGCCAGATCGATATTCCGATCATGCTCCGCCAGCCGGTCAGCGTTTCGTGTTGCATCGGAATCCAAACCGGCTCGTTCTCCGTTCCGCATCGCGTCCAATAAGCCTCTCTCGCAGTCCCAATCCACTCTCAGGTAATAAGCAACTCACGCATTCATGCATTACATGGAAGCTTCTTTTTCGTGTTCTTCTGTTAGTAACTAATTGCGTTGTGTTGCGTTTGTATGATAAGGTTCCCTGTGGAATTGAGTTCGTGTGTGGAATCGATGATGCCGTACCACACGGCCACTGCTTCTGCGCTCATGAATTCCATGCTTTCAATTTCAAGCCGCACGAGCGCTTGGATTCCCGAAGGTATCGTCAATTGTGCTAATACTTTTGGAAATTCAATGCGTTTGTGTGAAATTTTGAATGGCTTTGCTTTAGTTAGTGGAATTGTTGAATCTGTATAAATTAAAATTGACTTGCAACGGGTTGTTCTTTTGGATTTGAGTCATTTTTACTGTGAGAGGTGACTTTAGAAGAAATTGAAATTGTAATTGCATAACAAATCGTAAATGTGTTAAAATATCAAACCGTTGGGTTTTTTTATTTATTTATCAACCCTTTCCTACTTTAGATGAACTGAATCCCAAATAATGTTATTGCTTTTCAAGCTGTTTGGTATATATTCAATGTGGGTTAAATATTTTGTTGAGAGGGGATTCAGAAGATATTTTACATTTTTTTCTTTGGTCATAAAAATATTACAATTAGAACTAGTGAAAAATTTGTGTTATGTGGTCCCTCTCTTTAGGTTAACTAGTTTGTGTTCCCTATGATTTCCTAACAATTGGATTTTTCTTTTGAATTTAGGTAGCTAGCATATCTAGGATTCCTTGATGTTCTTTCTACTATTAATTTTCGGGTATGTTTTCTTTCGATTATTGAGTCCTATGAGATTTAATATATGATGAAAATGCATTCAAGATAAGAGATATATGCGTAATCTAATCTCACCATATTCATCGACAAAAGGCATTTTGTCTGTCTGATGCTTGACCATGTGTTTCTTATAATTACTAATCCTATATGTAAGATTAGGGGATTAGTTTATTCCCTGCTTCATCTTTTTTCCCCAGCCCATTTAACTAAATAATTTAGGCTTTGTTTGGTTGGGTGGAAAGAAAGTGAAGTAGAGAAAATGTTTGAAATTTGAATTGTATAGAATGTGGAAGGAAATATTGTTTATGGAAGTTAACTTTTTTCTTCCTTTTCTTTTCATTTTCTCTCCAACCAAACAAACAAAAAATGCATCATTATCTGTGTATTGAATTTTGAATTTTGTTTCAAGAAATTAACTTTTCTCTTCCCTGTTTTTTTGTCACTTTCTCTTAAACCAACAAAAGAAAATGCATCATTGTTTATGTTTTCTTTGTTATCTATTTTCTTTCTTCTCATCCAAGCATATCGTTAGTGAAGCCATACCCACTCCTTTTGGTTGTAGGCCAAAAGCAAACTACTTGAAGATCAGGAAGCATAGATGGGATTGCAGGGACATTCTATGATATGATGTTTATCTTGAAACAAGATTTTGTTGTTGCTAGGAATAATTGCTACGCATCTATAACTAATTACTTAACATTATTTAGAGCACGTTTGTGTGCTCTCCTGGGTTTGTCGCACATCATTACTCAGAACTTTAGTTTACGTTGCAGGTTTTTGTTCTCTTTATTTATGAACCATATTGTCCAATGTTTAAGAATCTTGAAAACATTTATCACTTATTAAGCAATTTAAAATGAAACAATGACTATGTTTTCTTGTGTCTCCTTATTTTACATAAAAACATCACAATGTATGAGAAATTATTGATGAGAAGATTGAGATAAAATATTCCTCCATACTCTTGCAAGGGACTTAATTGCAGACTTGAAGTATTGTATATATCTGTCTTATGTGATTGTGCTACTGAATATGTTATAATATTAATAACCATATTTCAAAAAAAATATTCTAATTTGCTTGTGTGTTATGTCAAGCATTATAGGGGTCAATCACTAAATAAGGATTATAATATACTGATCTTTCCTGTTTAATCAGATTGCAAAGATGATGTTTTATAAGGGTTAAGAAGATTGAAGCAAACTTTTACATAAAATCTGCAATGTATGATAGTGTCTGCTGAAAAAATTATGAGAGTTGACTTGGCCATTGTAGGGGCAAGTTGATTTCCAAAATGGAGCTTTAAAACCTAGACCACCTGTACTTCATTTTATCCACATGAACTTTAGTGCCTAAAGGCAATTAAGTTGGAAATGTAGTTCAAAGTACCGATTAAGTTTCATTTTGTTTTTCCATGTTTATTAGAATTTTCATGTTCAATAGTCTAGGGATGCCTAATGGATGTTAGAATTGGAGTATGTAATGAAATTTCTGTAATTCCAATACAATGATGCCTCTTAAGTTTGAATCTCAAACTAAGTTAAATGCATATTCCTTTTCTTGTCTCAATATATACTTTCTCCTTGTCAATGACTTGGATCTAATGAGTTGGCTTTGTGCTTATGCCTGACTAGATTCAGCTACTGGCATGTTTTCATGAAAAGTTTTATTGAATGGAGGACTTTTACTTCTGCACTGTTATCTTTCTGTATATACCGGGGTCATGATGTGTGATAGTGATAACTAAGGAAAGCAATAAAGATTAAGCTCAAAACGTACTTGGTAACCAAAGTTGGACTTTTTATTGCTACTTCAAGTTTATTGTAATTTTAGTTTGAATATTCAAATTCTTTAATGGTAGATCTCTTCCAAATCCCCCATCACCTCTGACTCTTTCAAGTTCTGATTCAATCAATGTTTTGCCTGTATAGGTCTGTGAACTCTCCTAAAAGCAACCCTGGCTCGCAGATCATGCTTGTCACTTTAATTTCCAGAAAGTGTTTTCCTTCGATCACATTAGAAGGACTTTGCCACCAGTTATCCTCAGAAGTGTTTCATAAAGATTTTAGCAGATCATGCACGGGATCATGTACTATGGATAGTCTTTCCCTTTTTTTTGTGGTTGCATAGAAATTTAATTTTGTAGGTATCCTTTTCAGCAAATTATCACATCATCAGGCCTTGGTTCTACCCATATCTTTTTCAACCTGATGCGTTTGCCATTTAGTAGTTTTTGAACTTAACCATGCACTTTCCAAGAAAAAAATATTGGCCAAAACATCTCAGGTTAAGATTTATGAACGCATTTAAATTAAATGTTTCCAAAATTATGATTGATTAGTACAGTTGAGGACTCTTGAAAACACTACATGCAAATAGTGTACTTCTGTTAATTTTATGGGACAAAACGGAGTCGAATCTTTTTAATCGATCATTTTTGGGGTAAATTTGCTTTTGATATTCCAGTTAAAAAGCTATTTTTTCTAAATTGAAAATCTCCCCTTTCGTCTTTATTTTGCAATCATTTTAGTCCCCTGATATGGGGGAGGCGGGGTATTTTCAATCATGCATGTTGTATGCACTAACATAGAGTTTTTAAAAATATAGGGACGTTGAGTTTTTCATATAGGGAGATGCTGTATTTATAAACAACCTATGTTTGCCATGACTGAAATGTGAGCACGGGACGAGTCTCTCAACATACACTCACATATTGACTGAAAAAAAATGGAAGCCACCAACCTTATGTTTGGCTTATTATATGAATATTGACAATTTCAAGAGCTTGGGTATGTGGGAGGGTGTGAATAAAGTATTAAATCAAATTCACACAGTCTACACACTTCAGCTAAAAGTAGTGGAAGGTGGGATTGCAAAGTATATTCCATGTGATAAGCACTGCCTGTATGGTCATGGAAACATGATGGCTTGATTTTTAATGGATCTCAAGTGCATGCTGTCCATACACTACTCTACTTAAAAGAGTGTTTGAAGGCTCTTAAATGTTTGGTTGGAACGCTAACTGTGGAGATGCTTGGACGTGCATAAAAGGTGACATGCATGTGGATGCAAAGAAGAATAAGAAATGATATACAATCATCGATAAATCAAAGTGAAAAAAGCTTTGTTTGGGAGATCAACACCTTGAAACTGTCCAACTTGTGTGAAAGAAAAAAAATTATATAAAATCATTAATAAATGAAAGTGAAAAACCTTCGTTTGGGAGATCAACACCTTGAGTATGTGTTTGGGTTAACTTTCAATTCTACTAGAATCAATTCTAAAATCAAGTTAAACACTAAAGTAACAAACAGTTGTTTCAATTTTTCATCATGATTTTGGGATTCAAAATTGATTCTAAAAGGTATCCAAACAACTATGAAATTGTCTAACTTGTCACACAAGTTAAACAAAGAAAGATTTGGTTATTAATATTTGTAATCTTTATTTGAATTCTTAAAACTCCTTTGTCTTTGGATCTGTTTGGATATAAGTTTCTTTAGAAGCACTTCTAGAAGAAGAAAATAAGAAGAAAAAATGAAATGAACTTCTCCATAAGTTATAATGAGTTTTCCATTAGCTTATTTGTAAATGTCATCTAATCTTTTAGAGAAGCTATATTGGTAAACTTCTAAAAATTAACTAATGGAGAGCTTATTTTTCCTTATAATTTTTTTCTTTTTATTTTCTTATTTTAGAAGTGCTTCTAAATAAACTTATTCAAACATGCTCTAACTTACTTTTTCTAATCTATGAGAAACCTCTTTCTTAACAAGACCCAATTTAAGCCTACTATTTATATATTGTGCAATTACTTCAGTTACTTCGGAAAAATGGTGTTGTATGGCAAATGAAACATTATGTTTGTTAGGGAGGGAGGCTGTGATCTAACAAGAATGTAACTTGAGGAAATCAATTAAAGAATGATTTCACATAAATGCTTAAGAAAAATTTGGTTTTGAATTATGATTGTAGGCCTGTAAATATGAATCTTGATGGTGTCGCATCTCTCTAGATCTATTCAAACTTTAAATAGTAAGATTCTATACATATGGTTCGTTAGCCATTGACCAAATAAAAAGAAACATCTGAAAACACACCCAAATTTCAACAACTTGTGCAGGTTTCAAATTTCAATGGATAAACCAAAACAACAAAACTTATTTATCCACGGCACAACAAGGAGGAAAATCTTGGGTTAGACAATTCATCAGACTACTTATGCTCGATCAAAGATTCAAATCAACCGGGTAAACACTGTCAAATATGGTGTTCACAACATTCATGCCACAGGCTACTATGACAAAAGAAATGGAACATATAATGGTATTGTGAATTGTTCCTACCAAAGTTGCATGTGTTTAATGATACTGCCTCCTATGCTTTTTATTAAGGCAATGTAAATTTTTACTCCTGCTTTTTTTCTTTTTATCCATGATTTAAATTCATAGCATACAAATTAAGAAATGTAATTAATCTTTTCATTTTCATTAATATAGTATATTTTATCTCTAGTTTATGACTTTGACATTTCATATACTATTATTTATCTTTCTTTTTTTAATAAAGATATAATAATTAATATTATCTTGAAATTTAAAATGACAATAAATATAAGCAAAAAATTTCTTCAACAGTGACACAAGAAAAAGGCAGCAGTATGTGTTTAGTTGATAATTCCCATATTTAATTGATACTGGTAGATTGCCTATACTTACTCTTGTACTCCATGTATCAGCATCTGCAGTGTTTTTTTAAGTCAATAATTGAATTTTTAAGAAAAAAGAAATAATCGCAGAAATGCATGATTGGATGAACTTAGAAGATTGCCTAAAACCTTGCACCAACCCTTTGTGCTAATGCTACCAGTTACTTTTTCTTTTCTATTTTATTTGTTGAATTAATGAATCCTGTATCAACAATATAAGGATGTGAGAATATAAAGGCATAAAAGCATCATCTATAACAGCAATTTCGATTAATTTTTATATATACTTCATGTACACAATGTGTTTTTGGATTGGAAAAAGTGTCGAGAGGGTATTCTAACACAAACAGATACAGGTACAGGTGGTGATGGTTGTGCAGTCCTAAAGAAAAGCTTCAACCCCACGTCCAGCTCTTACATCTCTATATATAGAGAATGCTTCTTCCATTATCTTAGCTTGGGCCAGCAATTCAGCTCTCTGTGTTCCAGAAGGATGAGTAGAGAAATAATCCCCAAGGGTAGAATCACTAGCAAATTTTCCAAACTCCTCATACACTTTAGGTGCCACCCGGGGATCATAACCAGCTGATGCAATTAACAGCAACCCGATGTAATCAGCTTCTACTTCCATCCTAAAAATTGTGAACATAGGCTGTGTTACAAAATTCGTAGTCCAAAAAAGTCCCATTAAAGATATATCTCCATTATTGACCCCTCCATAATCAGCATTGCACCGCAAAGGTCTTTATAATTACAATTCCGTTTAAATAATCTTAAAGGTTTTACCATGATGGGAATCCTATAAACATGCATTGAAGAATTATGTACCAAGTTATGTCACACCTATCTTGAACACTCACCATCTATTTATCACTCGCTCATTTGCTAAATTCGTTCACGTATTAACTCATGTAGATGTTAATTGTTATGAATCGGGGCACAAGACCATTAGTAAGCATGCCATTTGCATATAGGTTCCAACTAGTAATTAGGCTTGAATTGGTTTCTTTTTTCTTTACCCTCTTCTCCGTAATGCAATATAATCTTATTCAACTAATTGATAGCATAAGCTCAAATTATCTTTCACATGTAACAAAAGTGTAAGCATAAGGTTCACCAGTCATATTGAAGGAAAATTGTGATAAGCTATTAGTTCTGTTTAGACTAGCAAAGCAATTTATTTGGATGGCCTACAACGCAGCCACATTGCTCCACAACTCAACATATTTCAACATGTCGTGACAAATATCATCTTTCTATGAAATGAGTAGACTACAATTGAAGACCATACAGAAAATCAATTGGTTAGAAAGAGACAGTGAACAAAGCATACCGCCTGGAGAAAGGTAGTTGCAAGAAAAGGGATGACATTATGTTGACAATATCAGGTATGGAAAGTATATAAAGTATCAATCGTAGAATAGCAAACCACAGGTTCTTTGTAATCCCCTCTGCCTTGTGTCTTGCCACAACATGCCCAACCTAATTAACAAGAAAATCTGTATAAACTGACATGTCTGCATATCATTTGTGCATATAACAAATTAGCAAGGTGTAAGCTGTAGGTCTTTGATGCTAGGAATATTAAACTACAAAAGCAAGGAGTTAAACCAAGCACAAGTATAATACCTCATGTCCAATAATAGTTGCTATCTCTGCATCACTTTTAAAATGATCAAACAAACCAGTGAACACAACTATCTTCCCACCAGGTAAGCAGAAGGCATTAAGATCCGGCTCATTTACCACCATAATTTCCCAATCCAATCCAACCAAATGTGATGTAGCAGTCAGTGACCCTCTTTCCTGACCATTTTTCCGGCTTAGTCGAACCCATTTGTCATCAAGAATCTTATTCTCCTTGTGCCAACTCCCTTCAACCTTCTCTTCACTACCAACCAATGCACTCAATGTCTCCCTTCCATCTCCTTCAACCAGCATAGCATGCTCTGATGCATACCCCAAATCATTCCACACCTGCTCCTTCATCATCCTTCTCAGCAATGCATCAATTATTTCATTAGCTATCATTGTCACCCTCACACTTTCGGGATGTATAGGAGGCAGTATTTTCCCCTCAAACTCAGCCTTGATTTGTTCAAACTGGCTCTCCCCAAGCCTCCTCTCCATGGCTTTTGACAACAGAATCAAATGGGTTCGATTGGTGTAAGGAACTGTTTCCAAGTTCCCAAAATACACAGTGATTAAAACCCAACCAACCATCACAGCAACAAAAACATGTCTAGAATTCTGAAACCAATGCCTTGGCCCCCTTGGCTTGAAATGGTGCACATTGCAAGGATCAACGTAGTAAAATCTATTAGCCCCCAAAAGAAACGGATTGTGAAAGTTCCCGTTAACTCCAACAACACCTTGTGCTCCTAGTCTCTGAGAAATTGAACAATACAAAGACAACCCACTAAATCTAGCTCCTTTTGAACCTGAATTCAAATACCTAGATTGCCAAATCCTTGAACTATGATGAAAAATGGGATTTTGAGGCACAACCCCTGAAGCCAAGCTGTGAAAACGATCAAGAGCAAGCTTTCCCCATCTGTACCACCCCATGATCTAGAAAACACCAAATCCAAACCAGGAAAAAAAAAGAGGGGGGGGGGTTGAAGTTTTAGCGAAATTCAAAATTCAGGGTCTTTGCTGAATCAAACTCTCAATCCAGCTGAATAAGAGTGGAAAAACATGGAAGGTTTACAAAGACATGAGAACATTGCACTATTAAGAAATTGAAGAATCTAGATAGAGAGAAAACAGAAACACATGTGACAGGTCGTGTTTAGTTGTTTCAAAACTATGCAAAACCACGCTAGCTATTGCACACTACATATGAAGAGCACCATGGCAACACACTCCTTGGAATCACGACTTACTCCAATTTGATTAAAAATAAAATTCAAAACATGCACCATTCCCCTAAAATTAAAATCGGTCATACAATTTTGGTGAAAAGAAGAGTCTAATAAATCAGTCTCTACACTATTATAATAAGTCCTAACACGGTTAGAAGACTACTCTTTTGCCTCTTGTCATACACAAGATTTGAGCTATCACAACAATAGACAAATTAGCAATCTTCTAACAATATTCATGGTTTTAAATTGCGATCCACAACCGCAATTGCAGCCGCAGCCCGCAACCTTAAGGTTTTTTTTTTATTATTCACAGCGACTGCAATTGTGATAGCATCAGCTGCATTTTCCCACAATTTCTGGCAATATCAAGAATTGCGGCAAGACCACAACCGCCAATCAAAACCATGACAATGACGGTATTTTATAACTAAAACAAATGGTAGAAACTGATCTGTCAATGTTTTCTTTCAAGAAGAAATTGAGATGTAATTTCTTCTTGTAAAGAAACTAAATTTTTTATTTGACCTAATACAATATAAACACCGAACATGAGGTTAATGAAGAAAACATTAAATTGGTGAAATCTTTTGAAGATGATAGTCTACGACGCTAAAACACGATTGAATATACTACGGAATGAAGAAAAGAAAAGAATGGAAGGAGTAGTACGGTGTTGAATGCGATGCGGAGGAGCGATTATTGAAGAAACATTGGATTTGGATGGAATGAATTGGGAGATTTGGCAGTAAATGAGTCTGTGGAATGTTGATCTTCACCTCTTTCTTCTCCCAACCCTTCTTCAGACTTCACAAGATAAGAACAACTAGGTTTTAATTTGAATATAAGGAAAGCGTTATTATTAGAGAAGATGATTGGGCAAGTAAATCTCAACTGCGGCTACTCCATCCAACTTTTATGCTATGATGATGATCACTGCTATTATTGCCTTCCTCATAGCCTCCGCAACCGCAACTAGAACTGTTCAAAAACGGATTAGGGGAAAAACCATATTGAACCGGTTTCTAAACGGTTCGGGTTTTAAACCAAAATTCAGATCCGGTTTTAAAAACAACTTCGGAACTCAACTGATTTTAAGAATCAACAGAGTTGAATAAATTTTCAATATTTATTTTTTGAAAAAATATCGATTCTAGAAAAAAATAGAAATTTGATTATTAATTGAATTAAACCATTTTTAAAACTAGTTCAATTCAAACTGAACTTATTTGAAAAACAGTTCAATTTTATTTAACTAAATTAGTTTGATTAAAAAATTGGTTTTGTTTGATATGGTTTCGATGCAAATCAGTTTACATGCATATCTCTATCTACAACTATTCCTTATCCATAATATTTCACCGCCAATATGTAGTGAACATGTGTCTTGCATACTTTTTAACATAATCTAAAAAGTCTAGACTTATTAGACTTAAGCATTCCCAACCTAAATACCTTTAAGCCCCCGATCATTTTTTCTTTTTCGTGTTAGGCTTGATGTCAAGCCATTTTTTTTGTGTTTTTTCATTGTTTGGGCTAACTTGAGCTTGTGTTTCTTTAGTTTCAAAGCCCATTTTTTGTTGGATCAATATAGGCGGTTAACGTTTTTAAGTTTGGAAAGTACCATATCATCTAAAAGTCTAGACTGATTGGTCTTAAGCATTTCCGACTTATATACGCTTCAGTTTCTTCTATTTTATTCGATGTGAGACTTAGTTCTCAAACAATATCCAATAGAGAAAGCATCTAGACGTATAAGATGGCACCATGGGTGGGGCATAACAACAAGGATGGATTTCCATCTCAGGCAACATGTCACTTTATTGTCACCGACCCATTTAAGAAAGTCATCTACATTAGATGCCATGATTGATCAAAGAAAGATTCCTAAATGATCCATACTAGCAATTGGATGATTAATTTAGCGATATAATTTTTTGAAAAACACAATCCCTGCTATTTCAGAATAATTTGGAAAATGGTGATTCAATAAAGAGCAAACACTATGGTTGAGACTACCTGAGAAATCAACATTCCCATGTAAACACAATAAAGGGAAATGTCTCTATAATTCTAAAGGATAACTATAATAATAGCCCAATACAACAATTACAATTAACACAATAAAACAAGAGGAAGAAATGGACAACTCATAGTCAATGGGAAGTGGAAAAGATAAACACACAAAACATGTTTGAGAAGATATGAGAACCAAAGAATGACAATGAAATTGTTTCAAAAAGGGAAAATAATGAGAAATGTAAGATATGACCCATGTTTTGAAATAAGTATAAATTGTAATGTTAAAATCAAATGAAAGGTGGAGTTGAGTAGTAACTTTAATAAGTTGCTCTTAAAGAACTTGATATTTCTCTTTTAAAGTTATTCTTGGACTACTCTTGATTAAGCATATCCTACCTCCAAAGGATAAATGTCGTTGACTCCACGTAGATAGCTTTCTTTTCATTTTGTCATAAATTGTGTTCCACATGTCCTCTTTTCTTGGATTGGCTCCCATTGGGATCCTCAGATACACAAACAATATAGTCATGACAGAATAGTTCTACAAAGATGCACACTGAACTAGATATATTTATTCCACTGAAATCCCAAACGAGTTACTTTTGCAAAAGTTCACTTAGACCTAATGCTAACTCAAATTCTCTCAAAACACATTTCAAAGTTGTCATGTTTTGAATCCTCTCAAAATACATTTCAAAGTTGTCATATTTTGCACTGAAAGTTCACCAAAAAAATAATGCATTATCTGCATGTTGCAGAATTCACACTTCCAATTTCGCAACCCCCACTTTTCCCTTTGAACATTCCTTTTCTAATTGCCTCTTTCATAAGACCTATTAATCTTCTGCCACTATCAGAAATAGAAAAGGTGTTAAGGGGTTTCCTTGTCTCACCCCCTCTCTATGATAAATTTCAACATTGAGCTCTCATTTACAAGTATTGATATCATAGTTGATTCCAAACACACCTTTACTCATTTAATCCATTTATTGCAAAATTCCATCCTTATCTTCATGTAAACTAGGAAATCCCACTTCACTAAATTATGCTTTTCCAAATTTCACCTTAAAACACAAAGCAAGGATTTTTTTGATTTGGCTTCATTAGCTATCTCATTTGCCACTAGATCTCCATCAAGCATATTCCTGCCTCCTAGAAAGGCAGATTGGCTCTCAACAATCACTTTTCCCAAAACCAACCTCAAGCGCTTAGACATCAATTTCACCACAATCTTATACAAATAACCTATTAGGGAGATAGATCTATAATCACCCCAAACATTAAGTATTTTGCTTTTGTGGCACAAGAGCGATGAAAGAAAATTTGAACCCATAGGTAGGATCCATTTGTGTTGTATTCTTGTATTGTCCTAATGATATCATCCTTTACCACATTCTAGAAGCTTTTTATAAACTTGAAGTTAAACCCATCTAGCCTCGAATTTTTGTCCCCTTCACATTCCCACACGACCCTTTTTTTTTATCTCTTCTTCGTTGAACATAGTTTTCAACATATGGTTATCTTCCTCATTGATAGCCATGAAACTCACCCATTGTAGCTCAATTACTACTAGTTCCTTTCTTTGAATCTTTCACAAATCAATCTCTTTATTACTATTTTACCATAGTCGGTTCTTCCACCCAAACACTCATCTCCACTTTTATGCCTTTTACATTATTTTGCCTCATCCTCCAATAGATTACCAAATGACACTACCAAGTATTAGGACTTTTTTTTTATTATTACCAAAATGGGTTTTTTTTGTAAAACAATTTACCAAATTGGATGTTTTTTTAAAACTATTTATCTGTCATGGGTGATTTTTGTCACTAACATGCAGGAGACGCTCCTCATGTTCAAGCTTTGTCGTTTTGCAGGAGGCATCAAGCTGACATTTGACACCAGTTCAGGTGTCTTGTTAGTGAAGGAAGCTTAAGGTAGAGGTTTGCTTTATCGTTTGCAAAGGAGACGGCACGCTGGTTGTTTCCACCCTTGCTTTTTCATTTGCAAATGAGGCACCACCTTGTCTATCTTCACCTTTGCTTTTTCGTTTGTAAAGGAGGTGTCACTCTATTTGCCTTCACCCGTGTATCCTCATTTCTAGATGTTTTTTTGAAATGCATAATATTATAGATATGTTTGGTCCAACTTTTTGTTGGCTTAAAAGCTACTTTAAAATAAAAGTTGAAAATAAAACCAGTTGTTTAGTGATTTAATTTTTTTTGACTTAAAAGTTACTTTTAAGGTAAAAGTTGTTTGGTAAAAAGTATTTAATTTCATTTAAAACTACTCATCTTATTTAATTGAAAAGTATATTTACAATAATAAAAAACTATATAAAGTTAATAATAAAATAAAATATTACAATTAAAATTATCATAAACTCTACTCACTATGACAAGATAATAACTTATTTTATAACCAATTCATCGGTGGATATATAAATATATTGATGTAACACTATCATTCAACAAATAATTTGATTAGTTTAATTTGAATTGAAAAAATATTCCTATTTTACATGAAAAATCTGTAATTTACATCAAATCAGCAGCAAAAATGAAAACAAAAAGTGTAAAATGAAAAGGACGCCTGTGTGGACTGTGTATTGCAGACAGTAGCAGAAAGTGGCTATACATTTCAATAAAAGACAAAAAGAATAGAAAGATGAAATGCCATTCAATGGATCGAACAGTCGATTTTGTAAAATAAGCTCCGCCTAAGTAAAAAATAAGTTCATCCCGGTAGGCGGTAGATTTTTCAAAAGCTCATTTTCTTTTAATTTTGTTCTTATTAAATAAGTTACTTACTCTCTTTATAAACAACAAAATTCTTTTTTTTTTATATTTTAAATATAAACAAATCTCAATTAATGAAATTGTCCTCAAAATACTATTCCTTTAAGGCCAAAGATTTTGTAATGTATAATATCAATTTTCAATGAAAAATAATATAAAACAAAAATTAATTAAAACTTGATATCATGCATAAAAATATAAAACATACCTTATTAAATAAATGTGAAACATATCTATTTTTCTTCTTCTTAGGAGATGGGAGGGAGTATAATTTATGAAACTTATTTTAAAATTTGTTTGGTCCAACTTCACCTATTAAGGAAAAAAAAAGAGTTGCTATATTCACCTTCCTTCTTTGTTTATCCACTCCTTTTTTTTAATTTATTTTTCAAAAATGTCATCTTTCAAAAAATACACTCTCTTCTCCTGTTGATAGTTCTGGAAAAATCACCCACCCACCCCAACCTCAGGGGCACACTTAGATGTATCACACAGAATGCTGACATAGTATAGTCACTTAGAAATATATATCTTGAAGAAACCTTGGTCTCCCAACAACGCACCGTCATACCTCGAATCATTAGCCTTCACAGCAAAAGTCCTCCTCGAAACGGTAGTGATTTGGGTGGATGAAAGGTGAGGGACATTCAAGTGTTTAAAATGGACGGAGGCTGAGAATATAGTAGGGGGTGGGTATTTGTCCATAACTATCAACGGGGGGAGGGAGTGTATTTTTTTAAAACAAATTAAAAAGGGGACTGGGAATAGCAAATCCTGAGAAAAAAGGAAGTAAAAAAAATCTGGATGCCCTATATTTTTTTCTTCTACAAAGTAAAAAAAATAACATATTTTCTTTTACATTTTTTTCTACGAATTAAAAGTGGCAACGATTATTTTCTACTATCCTCCTGTTCACAACTTTTCTTCTTCTTTTGGATGAAAAATAATTTATTTTTCTGAGACCATTATTTTGAAATCTGGTTGAGTGGTTTTGTAGTGTTGATATTCTTTTACGTCAAAGCATTCTCTCCGATTTTCACTTTTTCTCTTTTAAATCGGATTTTCTTTTTTACTTACCCACATGTACATGATTTTTACAATGCCAATCTAAGACTTACACATTGTCTTCTATTTCTTTTGTG
>PYAF01002136.1:1117724-1128570 GCA_007407185.1 Glycine tomentella | reverse complement strand
AAAAAAAAAAAAAAAAAAAGTCATTCTTGAAAGCTAACATCTACACTATAACTTTTCATATGAAAGATAAATATTACAATTGTCAGCATTGAAGGAAAAATGCCACTGTTCTTTCTTATGATAACCTATGCAGCTTGCAAAATCTATTGCACATTACACGAATGGTAACATCCAAATCATAACTCACCTCCACAACTTTCCTCACCAAAAAGCTATTAGACTTTTGATTAATCTACAAAGACAAATGCTTGATGTAATAATAGTTGTTGTAACCATCCAAATTACAAAAGGTGGAAAATAATCATGTATTCATAACATACCTCAATTTAAAAATTGTAAACAATGCAAAATGCTGGTAAACAATGCATTTTACTTGGTCATTGTTGATGACAAGTAGAAATTCCAAAATACTGAGCCCATTGACATGAAAGCCACTCGGGCTTGTAGAGGCACCACCCTATACATACACCATAAAAATAGCCAAAGAATGTAAGACTTGCAATCTAAATAATTCAAACCATATATAATATAACTAGATTATTATAAAGATATTTGAAAGCTAGAGCAAGTATGATTGAAGTTAGTAAAGTTCATCATGAGGTCTCCCTGAAAATTAAAATCCCAATCTAGGGTTTTTAAAAGTTGAGTATAATCTATTACTTATATTTCCATAAATCAAGAAGAAGATAAAATTGCACTATGGATTGGAGCATTTCAACACGAGCATTAAGAAACCCAGACAACAAGTATACTTATAGAGATTTGCTGTTAACTGTTAATTAAAAACTGAACGACCCTGATATTGTCAACATCAGGGTCTATGAACTGTAATGTGTAGCACTTCAACAATTTCCTACCACTTTGACAAAGGGACAGAAATAGCATACGCAACCTGTGAAGCACAGATTCTAACCGGGACACAAAACACAACATGGACACTCTCACATGACTAATATCCAAAATAGAGGTCACCAAGACATCAAATATATATAAAATAAGCCGTGGAATTTTAGTTTTTTTTATAAAGAGTCATCATTTTACAATATAATGATTTTTTCTCTTCATAAAAAATCCAAAAAATAAGATGAATATATCTTTCTTGAAAGATATATTCATCTTTTCGAAATAACTTGCTAAGTTTTCTTTTCTTTTCTATGATAATGAACATCACAAAAAACAATACTAAGACATTATTTTTAAATTGAAGCCAAAGAAAATTAGAGAACCAAATTGAACCTACAATAAATTAGAGGACCAATAAACTAATTTTACCTTAAGGAAAAAACAAGTGGTTCAAAATTCAAACTAGTTCACCACTGGTTTTCACCGGTTCTGTGACCATCCAATTTTTTATGGTTGAATGGCTTGGCACATGATTCACTAGTTTACTATTCAAACTGGCTGCCTGGTCTGCTTTTTATAACATTGGTAATTTGGTATTTACTAAAGCATAAGGGACTTCATATACATGATATAAAAGCATTTTGCTAATCTGAATATGGTACTACCTATTTGACACCACTATTCGTCATGCTACATAAATTTGTCATGAATTAATTTAATTGTTAGAACTTGCAAGTTCACTTAATAACAGTTTCTATTTATACCAAGTAACGCATTTGGAATGGCCAGGGCATATATGTATTCATCAGGATTAAGTAGCAATATGATAGTGTAAGTATCAATCTTCCATCTTATCCTGTCCTGGCACTGATAGGAATATTTGATAGGTAAAAATAACTTGTTCTACAAAGGTGTCCAAGAATGAATTTGTTCAAATTGCTCAGGTTTAAGATTTTATGGTTCTAATAACAGGATGAAAATGCCTCTCATTTATAAAAGAGCATTTTTTTATGGCAACTTGGCAAGGGAATTTTTTTTGTTTTTGTATTGATATTGGAATTTCCAAAAGCACACTTACTCAATAGAAAAAAGGAAAATGGTAAACATAAGTAGAAGATTAATTGAAGGATATGAAGATGCACACCAGAAATTTAATACACTGACAGGGATCCAGAATCTAAATCCTGCACAAACAAATTAGACAGAAAGGCTATCAACCATATGAAATATGCATCAACATGTTATGATAAAAATATCAATTAGGCAACAAGGTTTGTACCATAAAGTAGCGTTGGAAGAGCATCTCTTTTGTATTTTTCTGGAAGCTCAGAGAGCTTCCGTAGCCATAAATTATTCCATGCAAAAACAACAGCAATGACACATGGACCTAACACAATCTGGTTTAGTACAACCTGCCAGAAGGGAAGAAACAAAGATAACATAGAAGGTATCACCACTATCCTTAACTCCTGCTTGCTCCTATAAATTAAATTAAATATAATTATAAAGCATAGTACCTTTAACATTAGGTTCTGGACTGTGGGTTTGGGGAGACAGTGGTCAAGGCACTGGTACCAGGCATAAGAACCAGGACCATATAAAAGGAATCCATATGAAGTCATTCGCAGAGCACGCAGCCAATCATGGTCTGAAAGGTATCTCCACAATTCATCCTATAACAACCCTTTTTGGTTAATAACAAACCCCCCCAAAGTATCTTTAATATGAATTATTGGATAGAAAAAACATAGCAACTCTCATCCACCATCTCAATGTTATAAAAACGCATTGCACTAGGTTTCTGACCTATGAAACTCTGGTACTTCTATTTACTTCATGTATCCGTATCTAAAACTTATTTGATACCAATACTCTTGGATACTTCATCAGTACATTGTTGATTCAAGAGTAGCTATGTACAAATGAGCAAGGAATCAAGGCTCAAGTGTTTTGTGCTTTTAACATGCTCAAGGATAAAAGTGCCAAGAAAGCTTGAAGATCAATTTGATTAATGTAAAAGGGAAGTTGTGATCTGATAATCCAAATGAGCATATCATGCATGAATCATTCATCTAGGATTGTTAGATTAAAGGACTAAATAAAAGCAATTAACTAGAAAGACATTTAACAAGCAAAGTTTTTGGAAAAATGAATCTTTACTGCATTAATCGATTACAAGGATAATGACATCGATTATTTTGTTCTTCGTGCCTTTTAGAAAACAAATCAAGAACATATCGAATTAATCGATTACATAGGCCAAAATAGGAAAATCATGCTGACTGTCTTAATCGATTACAGATGGTCGTAATCGATTACATCCGTGCCTATAGTAAACATGTTCTACTAAGGTAATCGATTACATATCGTTTTAATCGATTACATAGTTCATTTGAAAATATGTGATTGACTGTCTTAATCGATTACCATAGTCAGTAATCGATTAATCAATGCATTTAGAAAAAAACATGTTTGTCTGGTTTAATCGATTACTTCACGGAATAATCGATTAATTGTTCATAGCCTAAACCCAGAACACATCAGGAGCACTTTAATCGATTACATTCTTATATTAATCGATTACAAATGTGAAATAATCGATTACAGGAGCGTGTTTAATCGATTATTTTCAGTTAGAAAGCTGTTATAAATAGAACCCCAATCTCTGTGTTTTTGTAACTTGAGAATTTCGATATCTAAGCATTCACAAACATTCACAAACTTTCATTAGTAACTTTCTGAGTTTCAAAAGGCATCTTAGCTTCACAAATTCTTATGGGTTTTTGATTCAAAGAAGTGAAGCATCATTGTTCATCAAAGCATAAAGAAAGAAATGCATTGAGTTTGTAATCTGTCATTCAACCTGTTGAATCATTCATTTTGCATGAGTTCTTGGATTAATAGGTGATATTTTTCCTTATTCTTTGAAGGTGTAAAACTGTTGTTTGAATTTTTGTAAAGATTGGCTTATTGCAAATGAGTTTCTTACTTGATGATTAGAGATAGTGTTTCTCTAAGGGAAGCTGAGTAGTGTTCTCAGTTTGGGTCTGGTCTCTAAGAGTCTAATAGGGTTTTAGACTTCTGAACTTTATCTAGGGTTGATAAAGAGAGGCTTGTAATATCTTGTAAGAATAATATTTGCAATAGTGGAACTCTACTCTAGTGTTGAATAGAAGAACTGGATGTAGCTTCATAGTATTTGAAGTGAACCAGTATAAAAATCTGTGGCTAATCTTTCTTCTCACCTATTCATCTCTTAATTGCTTTGTTTGTGAATCAAATTTCATTGCATAGAAAGTTATACTCTTTTTTCTCTTTTTCTTGACAAAGGAATTTGATTGAATATTGATTCTTGGTTTTAGAACAATTTTAAAAGTGATAAAGATCCTGTGGAAAAACTGATTTAAAATTTTAATTTACTAAGGTTCAACCAATTCACCCCCTCTTGGTTGTGTTAAAGTATTCTATTCATTTTCATACATATCTATAAATTATCCAAGCCTTTGAAAAGAGTTATGAAAAGCTTTTTTTAATGCTTAAAGTTATGAAAATCTATATAGCTATATATGAGACACAAAAGCATGTATAAAACATAAAAGCATTGTCCCTTAATGAATCAAAAAATGGAAATTCTCCTCTTTATGGATGATTTCAAGAAAGGAATGAAATTGATACTATTCCTATTTGTAGGCTATTATATGAAGGATTTACGATGGCAATGGTTTATAAATTTGATCTTGTTAATATTAATGTTCAAGAAACATGTTCTTAATTTGGATTTGCATAATTGTAATTATATATTGATTTATTATGTTTATAATTTTTTATACATATCTACATATGTGTATTACACATATTGGATATGTATCGTATTTGGATCACTTATCGTATATGTGGATCATAGTTTCTGACCAGATAAAAAGTATCAAATTGTGACCAGAAAAAAACATGCATACAGTTCTCAACTAATTAATAAATTCATCTTTCTTACGTTTGTATAGGTGAAAAACCAAATATATAAACAGTAACACTACAAAGAATGGTAGTAGATCATTGAAACAGCAAAAGTAGAACAAATATCAGTCGGGAGCCTTCATGCATTGTAGTACTAATTTTCCATCAGAAAAAGCTGTGAAAATGTAAGATTTCTTCTCGAATTCAAAGAGAGTACTAACAGACAATACTAGTTTTTCATGTAAAATTAAGCAAATTAACCACCCTTTACCAGAATGTAGTGTATAATAATTTTTCAGCTAGGAGATATAAGGTTGGTTAGGTGGTGAACGGAGAAGGGAGAAGGAAGGGATAGGTCATAGTTTGAATTTCGTGGCTACCATAAACTAACAAATTAACGACTAATATTTGTCGATAAGAAAGAAAAAAAAAAGTTCGAATTTCCACACACATTTTACACCCCCAATTTTTTTTCTCCCTCTTGAATGAATTAACAATCACAAAGTTACAATCTTTGTACTCACCTGAGAGACACTGCCACCACCCTCCTTTGATTTCCTCCAACAGTTGCTGAGTTGAGCGATTGTGTCGCCGGTGAGGGCGAGGGAGGCGGCGGTCACCGCCTGCTTCACCGGAAAACGGTAACCGCCTCCGCCGGTCGCATCCGCCGAACCCGAATTGGAGCGAATACGACGCCGTCGAGACTGCGGTAACGGATTCCATTTCCAGAGCCCCCAGCTACCACTCCCAATAACGTCCATTCCGCAAATACTGCCCTCAAAGCACGTGACTTTTTAGCTTTTATAGCAAAACTCCAACATGGGACCAAACAAACACTAAAACGCACCGTTTCTTGTTCAACTTTTTCTGCATCTAAATTACATAAAAGGGTAAATAACAAAATTGGTGTTCAAAGTGGGAGTCACGGCTAAACTATTCCTTTGGAGATGAAGAATTCAACTACAAATTATTACTGTAAATAATTTAATGATAAATTAATTTTTAAATTTTATATTAAATTGATCATTTAAAAATATAATTTATTATTAAATTAATTTTTAAATATTATAATTTAAAGATAAAATAATTTCATAAATTTAATGATGAGATTAATTTATAGCATTTTTTCATATTAAAAATTAAATTTATAATTTTTTTTTTTGATTAATTTGATTATCTATCTACTATAATAAAAGAATACTCCTTAGCCTAACTCTCCTTGCTTCTCCTTGTTTCGCAGCTTCGGATCCTCTTCTCTCAGCTTCGGCCTCAGCCTCTCCTAGCTTCGGTATCACTTCTCAGCTTCTCCCAGCTTCAGTCCACTACCATACCTCAGCTTCGGTATCACCCAAATTTTCAATTTGAAATTCAAATTTCAATTCTCTTTCTCTTTCTCCACACCACTCCTCTTTCTCTTCTCCTTCCGCTCTCTCTTTCTTTCTTCTCTGCTCCGTGGCTCTCTCTCCCTCTGCTCCTTCGTCTCTCTTTCTCTTCTCCGTCGCTCTCTCTTTCTCTTCCTCCATCTTCTCCTCTCTTTTTCTACTTTTTCTTTCTTCCTCACTTTTGAAAAAATTTCAGCTTCTTTGATGCTTCCTGTGACACCCCGTAGGCCTCCGACGTGTTATCATTAATAATATCAGAATTACGCAAAATTTCCAATTTAAAATAAGACGAAAGCGTTTGGATCTAATTTCTTGATTTATTATGTATGGGTTATCATGTAAAATCATAATCTCAAAACATCGTAATAGCACACACATACATGCAATTTATAATCAGAACACATGCCCCTGCTGATCCAGCATCATAACTCAACTCATAGCACATAGGCAGGTAATACTAATTACAATTTCTACAGGAGGAAGAATATACATATACTATCTATAAATCATGTACATCCAGAGAGTCTGAACCACTTCAGTGGCTCTACAAACAACTTCCCTTCACTAGAGGGTACATCATAATAGCACAAAATAGGATAGCAGGTAGAGACTATCAATATCTACAAAACATAAGCTATCCTCTATCCCAAAACTATGGTCTTCACTAGCCACCTGATCTAGTCCTGTCCTCTTCTCACAGAAGGTTTACCTGAAACATAGAATCCCACAAGGGATAAGATATACATATCTTAGTAAGCTCAGGGTCCATAGAGGGACTTCCTCCACCCTGGCCCACTACCAGCACACATACATATATAAGAAGATACATGGATAACATAATGTAATCAAACATAATATCTCCATCTCTAACATACTATGAATTCATAATCTCTATCATGCATACAATCAAAGCTCAATCTATCTGTGCCTGACTAGGATCGTCCACCTACTCGTGGGTACTTCTAATCAGGACTTCGAGTACCTGAATAGGATCATCTGCCCTGCAGGTACTTCTAATCAGGACTCGTCGTCCAATACCTGAACAGGATCATCTGCCCTGCAGGTACTTCTATTCAGGATTTACATGAACGCCTATGGATTGCCCTGAGGGAGATCATCCACCTACTCGTGGGTACGTTCCCAGAAAAAGGGGTCCATAGTTCTCAGTCTACTGGCCAGCAGATTACTAACAATCACATTACAATCAATACATGCCTCATCATCATCATAATCAATGTAACATACATCATGTCATTATAACTATGCCAGCACATACCCCCTCATCAGGGCTTGGTTAATGCACATTTGCTAGCAATATCTAGCCATTTCAAACATATGTATGTAGCCATGACTAATAAACATCTCATCATAGGAATACAATTATGCAATGCCAATGTATGCATTATATGATAACCACAACTCCCCAGGAGTGTGGTGTGGTACCCAAGATGGGAAATCACACTCAAGGACACTGAACTTACCTGTTGAAGACACCTTCTGCGGTTCTCTCTCTGACCTATGACTCCGGCCAATGGTACCCTTGGTGTCCAGCCCTAAATCAGACATCAATACCCACATCACATACAATATCATCGTGCATTCAGTGTTATTAAACACATAAATCCTCTAACCTGAGGTCCACTATTTTAGCTTAATACCATCTAGGCTTCCACAGATCCTATGTGACCTAACTCAGATGGTATAGAGCTTTAGAGTCATCAGAGTTTATCTAGACTCACTATAATCCTCATACAATGAGCACCAGGCTCATATCAAGTTTAGAGTCATTCTTAGACTCATAGTCAATTACCTAGACTAGCTTAAAATAGAATAACTCAGACGGTCACTATTATCCATCAATCACCGTCCCCTCAGCTTCTTAGTCACCTCATAATAGATTACAAGGCTCTTACTCATCATGTAACCATCAACTGGTGACTTGACACAAGTCACTTAGTCCTCAATAGAGCCTATTATCAAAGTTCGCCAAATCTAATTCTGAAGGTTACTCCTTCATCCTTATTCAGTACTAATCAAGTTTCTCTACAGGACCCTGGGCTAATTCTAGCCCCAACTCATGTGGGTCACTAGTCTCCTATAATCCCCCTACTCAAAGATTAACCGGTAAAACTCGAGATTCTTACCTCAGAAACAGCAAGGAAGATCTCTGGACCACTCCCTTTAGCTCCGGTGTTCGAGAATCGCTGTTAAGCCTTGCCTATCTCGAGTTCTCCTCTCCTCTGAGAAGGAAACCTCTCAACTCACAATCTCAAGGGGTTTAGATGAAGGATTTCAGCTCACTCATAGTTTCCCTCATGATTCAAGGCTTTAGGAAGTGATTTAATGAAGTATTAAGGTGTAGGAAAGCTCTGATTCACTCAACAATGGCGGTACAGCACAAGGGAAGAGAAGAACAGTGTTTTTCTCTTCCAAAACGCGAGCTTCTCTTTATATAAACTCAGCACCGCCATTGCCGCGCCGACCGCGCCAGTCCCCGCGCTAACCGCGCCAGTTACAAACTTGTGGCGCCACCCGCGTGGGACTCTGCGCTAACCGCGCCAACCTTCCCCGTTAAAGCCACGCCTTTGGCGTCAAGGCCACGCTCACAGCGTGGTCTGGCAGAACATATGGCGCCCTCAGCGCCGGAAACCCGATACGCTGGCGCTCTTAGCGTGGACCTGGCGCCCCTGGCGCCGGGTTCCAGTGGCTATGGCGCGATCCGCGCCGTTATTGGCGCCATCCGCGACGGACTTCCTGCACTATTTCCTCAGAAAAGCCTCTGGCGCTAACCGCGCGGGATCTCATGCTGGCCGCGCCAAATATGGGGTATTATACTTCCTCAGCTTCACACTTCCGCTATATTTACAAAGTTTGCGTTTTTTTTCTTCACGTTTTGGGTATGTTTTGTTTGCATTTTTTTATTTGGGTATTTTGCATTTTTTGTCTATTGCACTACCAACTTCGGTGGGTCTTTAAAATGTGTGGTTCTTCATGTTCCTGTTTTCCAAAATAAGATGGTAATGTGGTTTCTTAAAAATATAGGGTTTAGCTTACCGGTACAGTTTTACATGGATTTTCTCTATGGTGGTCATTTTTTGCCCATAAGTCACAACTCACTAATGTTTTCTGGAGTTGATGTATAAGTGATTTCTGCTTTCTTTTTAAGGTTAAGAGCATTGCGGCAACCATTCTTGGCATTCCATCCTGGCTTATTGAGAGAAACCTTGGCATACAATGGTTGTGCAGAACTTTTTCAGGTTTGCTGTGTATTTCTCTTTTGTATCATTGCCTAGAGTTATTGGAGCATATTATTCTACTTCTACAGTGTATAATAAGTATTATTGGGTGCATCGGAAATTGGTAATATTTATTTTATCTCTATTTTTTCTACTTCCTTTTTCCTTTCCCTTTGTTCTTGCTTGATTCCTTTAATGAAGATATCCATTGAGAGCTTAAATCTTGATCAATTCAACGATCCTATATAGCTTGTTCTTAGAATTTTAGTTTTCTATTTTAATTGTGAATTCATGTTCACTCTCTCATCTTTCAGTTTCTGAAATTTATGAGTTGTTTGGCAAAATGTGTTTTGTTTATGAAGTGTTTGACAAAATGTCTCACTTAAATTTCTATTTTTTTTGTTTATAAGCTTTATTGTATATTGCAATAGGTATTTTAATTTTCTTCAATTGGCTATGATGGTTCAATTTTGGTTTCGGTTTCTGGATCTATTTTAATGTTCTTTTATTTTGTTTGCACGTGGATAATATTTTAGTCCATGACTGAGGCTCTGGAAACGCAAGCTCTCCATCAAGGTAACTTAACTAATTAACACAGTTTATTTTGTTAAATTATATTCTAATATCTTGAGTTATTATGTTAGGTATGGGCAACATAAGTCCATGAGCAAAAGCAAAGAACTTGCAACATTCAGGTTTTTCTCTCATTCATATGGATGCCCAATCTTCTATTTCTGTAGCATATCAGTTTGAATTCTGAATAGATAATGGCTAGAATGAGTTTGGACCCTAATTTTGGTATTGGGATTTTGGTCTTCTTTATCAAATTGCTAAGTTAACTTCAAGTTAGGAATTGTTTGATAATGTACTGCTGATTCTATGCTCTAAAGTTCAATTCTTGCTTCCTTTATTCTTCTAATAAAATAAGTCTACTTCAGGCCAAAGTAGGTGGGACTATGCAATTATACATTTTCCATGCTTCAAGGATGAAAGGGCTCTTGCATGAGGGAGCATGTTAGAAATATAATATAAAAACCATTCATGTTTATCATATAATATAAAAACCATTCCATGATAAAACAATCAAACTTGGATAGATAGATAGATAGATATGAACTTGGCATGAATCTTTTCTTCTTTTTGCTTACTCTCTTGAAAATATATCATTTTAAAAATCCAGGTTACTACTGCAAAAGTTTGGTTTGGTTACCCAAAACGAGAAAGGTAATGTTTATTAGACTTAGGTAAGGTTTTTAAATGCTTTTGATATGCTCTGTATTCTCTATCAAAGATTTCTCCAATATTTGATTTCGTGAATGTTAAAAATTTTGTTTTTATTTGTTGTTTGTGTTAATTGGTTGCAGTACATCATAAAAAGAGGCAAGGATTTATAAAGGTGGCAACACCAGCCTGCAATCTTGTGAGCCTAGA